>OY735277.1:0-192152 GCA_963457715.1 Argyresthia albistria | reverse complement strand
TTTATTTGTTAATGAGTTAAGTAAAGATAATAATAACATTTTACATTTATATTTAATGTGAGCTGGAAGAGGTTTTTCGGATAGTAATTTGTCGATATTTGGTTTTAAGTCTGATTTTGATCATGATTTTTAGTACAATCAAATCTGAAATGCTTTTTGCAGTGACAGATGTACGATATTTATTTTTGATGTATGTTATAGTTGAAAATGTTTTTCCACTCACATAGGTGGAACCAAACCTGCTTAAAATTTGCTTAGCAAGGTCGCGCAATGTGGGCAAATCTTCACTGGAAAGGTTTTTCAATACCTGAACGACGAGGATCGGTTACGCTCGGGCGGGCATAAACTGAAAGCGGTGCCATCGCGCGCCAGCTAGCTGGCTGACCGAAGTGCTGGCGGGCAAATTCAAATGCCTTGGCGGGCCACTTCGTGGCCACGGGCCTGGGTTTGACCCGCCTTGCTCTATATGAATTCCGTATTAATTTTACAATTTTGTTTGCAAATAATAACAACAAACGCAAATGACAAATACAAGATCTGTTACCAATAAAATCACGAGGGATATTGTGTAAAACCTGTAATCCTGTGGAAAAATTAATAGGAACAAAGTGGTTCTCTTAAAATGCTTTTTGAACCTATTTTCAAGATTTAGCCAATACTAAACGTAAACAAGCTTTAACTATGTGGAGGAGAAGGAGGATCACACAATTGTGTAAATAAATATACAATTGTAATTCTAAACATGTTATTTTATTGATTACTTTTTTTCTCATAGAGGGTGATGAAAAGTAGAGTGTCTACCTCAGGAGTAAAAACTATTTTTGGCTCGAGTGATGTACATTGAAACCCTCGTTCTACTTATATAAGTCCCTCGTTACAATCGGGACTCAACTCTAGCATCCCTCGATCGCTCAGAATTCAAAAAACACTCTCGCCCTAAAAATAGTATTTTACTCCATTGGTAAACATTTTTCTCGGGGATCTGTACCCTAGGGAACGCGTCCCCAGGTGGCGGATAGGGGAATGCCCTTTGCCCGTCGGGCAAGCCGCTTGGACTTATTCCAAGGTCTGGGTTGTTCGAGGAGCTGGAGGGTAGGAGATTAGCATCTCCCGCGGACCACTCAGATCACCTCAGTTGGGCCGCTTGGACTTATTCCAAGGTCGGGGCTATCTGAGGATAGCGTCGTCGGGCAGGACGGCGTGCAGGGGATGGCGGCGGATGAGCACATACAGTGTCAACGGCGGCTCCCACAGCCTCGTTAGCAGGGGTTACTGTCATAACCGTGGAGGTTTCCGATGGCAATATGGTAAATTATACTACGAACGTTTTTGTACCCCAGGAGGGTACTGGCTGTAAAGCCAGAGAATCCCTCCCCGGGCTTGTCCCGGGCAGCCCTTCGTTCTCTGGGATGGGCAATAATTTACCCCTTTTTGACATTGGCCAAGGCGGCGACAGGGTTCGCCACTCGTCACGCCGAACCTCCCGGAAGGGCGAAAAGCGGGCTTTGGACACCCGTTTTGCTACGTGGAATGTGCGGGGAGCGATGGATGAAAAGATTGATGAAGTATGTGAGATGATGGACAGAAAGAGAGTAGACGTGTGTTGTGTGAGTGAGACTAAAAGGAAGGGGTCGGGAACAACAACCCATGGCTCTTTTACAGCCTACTGGTCTGGGGTTACAGAGGCCGAGGTAGGATGTAAAGGGGTAGGAATTGTCCTCTCCCAGCGTATGATGCAGTGTGTTAGTGAGCATGAATGTGTAGACCCAAGACTCCTCTGGATCAGACTCAGGGTGGGGCTTATACGACTATTCGTAGTAGGCGTGTACGCCCCGGATATGGGTCTACCGAAGAAGGATCGAGAGGAGTATTGGGAAAATGTGCGAGAAGTATTGCTGAAGAGCGAAGCAAATGAGAGAATTATTATGCTAGGGGATTTCAATGCATGGGTAGGAGTGCAGCGAGATGGATATGATCAAGTGTTGGGTAAGTTTGGTGATGAACGAGTGAACGAGAATGGATTAGGTCTTCTCGAAGTGTGTCTGGAAAGAAATCTTTCTGTGACAAACACTTTGTTTTGTCACAAAAAGATTCACATGTATACTTGGCAGAAACAGCAAGCAAGGAGTATGATAGATTTTGTAATAGTTGACGAAAGGCTGAGAAACAAAGTTGTTGACACGAGAGTGTGGCGGGGAGCTAGCGTAGGTTCGGATCATTTTCTGGTAATTTGTCAGATAAATGGTCTGTTCAAACGTTGGCGACACCGTCCTCAAATGCCAACAACAGATTTGGAACGAATAAAAGTAGAGAAATTGCGAGAAGAATGTTCGAAAGCAGAATACAAGAAGCGACTGGCCGTACACTTCGAGAAGATTGATCTGAAAGGAGAGTGTGACTACGACATAGAGAAATCGTGGTCAATAATAAAAAATGGAATGATTGAGGCTGCAAGAGAAGTTTGTGGTGTGACCAAAAGGAAGAAAGGAAAGACAGCTGAAAAAGCTGTCTGGTGGGATGATGAAGTAAGAAATGTGGTGGATGAAAAGAAAAAGGCTTGGTTGGATTTGTTAGCTACAAAGGCTAACATGAGAGTAAATGGAGTCAGAATAACTGAAGAGGATGTAAATACAGCGACTGAGAAATATAAATTATTGAAGAAAAAGGTGAAGGATAGTGTTGAAAGAAAGAAAGAAGAAATAAAAGAGGTGTATGATAGGCGGTTTTCTGACAATTTCCGGGCCAACATCAAGATGTTTTGGAGATTGGTGAAGGATGCCCGAGGAAAGTCAGGAACCACTAATTTGAATGTTATAAGAAGTGAAAATGGAGAGGTTTTAAATGAGGAAGGAAAGGTATTGGATCGATGGAAGGAATATTTTGAAAGTCTTTTTGAACGTGAGGAGACTGGACGTGTGTCTACAGGCACAGCCTCCTCACCCCAAGTGGATGCCGTACCCGCAGCTGTCGCTGAGGATGCGACATTGACTGAAGTAAGCGAGTGTAATAATGATGTAATAAGTATGAAAGAAATAGTATGTGCGATGAAAAATATGAAAGTAGGCAAAGCGGCAGGGTATGATAGAGTATCGTTAGAGATGCTGAGGGGAGGTGATGGCGTCGTGGCTAGTCAGCTGTACCGACTCTTTAATATGTGCTGGATGGTCGGTCGGGTGCCAGGAGACTGGTGCAAGGCGGTTATCGTCCCGCTATATAAGGGGAAGGGTTCACAGCAGGACTGTAAAAGCTACCGCGGCATTAGTCTCCTCAGTATCGTCGGTAAGTTATATGCAAAAATATTGATTGAACGAGTGACGAATAAAACGGAGGAAAAAATCTGGGATGTGCAAGGAGGATTCAGAAGAGGAATGGGATGTACGGACCAAATCTTTGCTCTACGATGCGTAACAGAGAAGCATCTGGCTTTGAGGCAAAAAGTTTACTGCGCTTTCGTAGACTTAGAGAAGGCATATGATAAAGTGGTGAGGAATGATTTGTGGGAAACACTATCCATGTATGGAGTGGATAGCCAAATGATTCGTGCACTGAAATCTTTATACGACGACTCCAGTGCATGCGTCAGGATTAACGGTGCCTACACGGCCTGGTTTAACATCGAACGTGGAGTGAGACAAGGCTGTGTGGCATCGCCATGGCTATTCAATCTATTCTTGGATAGTTGTTTAAATGATTTGAAAGAACGTGATTGTGGGATGCAAATGGGAGAGTTACTCATCAAGTGCCTCTTATACGCTGATGATCAAGTGATCCTTGCGTCGTCGGTTGGTGAGTTGCAGGAGATGGTAACTCTCATGAATGAATCATTTAAGAAAAAGGGAATGAAAGTGAACGTAACTAAGACAAAGGTCATGGTTCTTGAAAGAGATGAAGAAGTAACTGAATGTGTGATTATGATTGATGATGAACAAGTGGAACAAGTGAATGCGTTTATATATTTGGGAAGCGTGTTTACGAGAGATGGAAAATGTGAGGATGATATCGAAAGAAGAGTAAGTGCGGGTAACAAAATCAATGGGGCATTGCACTCCGTAATGAGTAGCCAAACAGTCTCGCAAAAGGCGCGTTTGGCTATTCATAATGGAGTGTTGAGTCCGACATTGATGTATGGGAGTGAATGTTGGGTATGGCAGAAGAAGCATGAAAGCAGAATAAATGCGGTAGAAATGAGATCATTGAGGAGTATGTGTGGAGTAACTCTGAAAGATAGATTGAAGAATGAGGTAATAAGGGAACGTTGCGGTTTGAAAGAAGATATAGTGACTCGGATAGAGAAAGGACAGCTTAGATGGTTTGGCCACGTTGAAAGGATGAATGAAAGGAGAGTGACGAAACAGATTTATACAGCGGGAGTGAATGGAACCGTCGGTCGGGGACGCCCAAGAAGGTCCTATAAAGACCAAATTGGCGATTTATTAGTGAAGGGGCAAATAAGAAGTACCCGTAACCGGCGAGCATGTATGAGGAGACTTATGAATGTGGAGGAAGCGAGGGATGTATGTCAGGATCGTAGCAAGTGGAGGTCTTTAGTCTCTGCCTACCCCTTTTCCGGGAAAAAGGCGTGAGCATATGTATGTATGTATGCAATAAGCTCAGTACACGACTACTTCGATTCATCGCTATTCCCCATTAGATGTCGCTATGTAATTTCGTAATTTCGTAATTTCTTTATTGTACTCACATGACAGTAAAAATAGCTTAACATAGAAAAAAAAAAATACAAAGGCGAGCTTATCTCTAATAAGAGATTTCTTCCAGCAAACCATGTTGGGTAGGAGACGGAGATGATAGGTAAGGGGAAGAATTGCGCGTACAATAAAACTATACTAGTAGGTATATACCTATAATACATAGATATGTGTATCTATCTATGTGTATCTTGAATCGCGGTATGGTTTGGTTCCAGCTATGATTTAAATAAAGCGGTTACAATATTGTCTAATATCGCTATTCCCCATTAGATGTCGCTAGGTGTGCATTTCCTGAATCGCTGTATGGTTTGGTTTGAGGTATGATTTATATTTATATAATTCACCGCCCAGACTTGTCACAAATCGTAACATCAAAAAGCCACAGAGAAGAGCCCATAGAGATAGGGAGTGGGCTTTGAAAAAGTCGGTAGCTAACGCACAAGAAATAGTACCCGAAAAGAAAAAAAGGAAAGTTACTTACAAAAAGAAATGAGATCCCAAAAAAACATGCATACGCATATACAAAAACGCCAGTCTCGCAGCCTGCGCAGTTTATTCTACCGTAAAAAGTTGTGAGATCTAATTTTAAACCAAGTCGGATAATTTAACCAGTATCTGTGTATGGTAGAATCTTTCCAACAACTTTATTATCGTATACTGTTAAGTAACTACCTAATTAGTTAACTAATAACATTTATAGTGATCGGATCAATATAAGACATCCTTATTTCTTCAATAATAATTAGAATAACTTGGCAATCGCGCTTAACTGACCACTCTATAGCACCCAGAGCACAAATGAATATTATTACTCAACACAACACATCTCTAAATAAAGATAAACTTAACTAATAAGAAAACAACGAATTATTTCGGAGCGAGAGCAATAGGTACATTACGTTGCACACACGGTCCTATAGTCGACAACTTTTCTACGTGCGATTGCCAAGTCATTCTAATTATGATTGAAGAAATAAAGATGTCTTATATTGATCCGATCACTATAAATGTTATTAGTTAACTAATTAGGTAGTTACTTAACAGTATACGATAATAAAGTTGTTGGAAAGATTCTACCATACACAGATACTGGTTAAATTATCCGACTTGGTTTAAAATTAGATCTCACAACTTTTTTCGGTAGAATAAACTGCGCAGGCTGCGAGACTGGCGTTTTTGTATATGCGTATGCATGTTTTTTTGGGATATTATTGACAATTAGAAGGCAATACTTAGAAGAAAAAAATAGTATTGGATAACTTGCTACACGTGGGCATGATTGTGCCTCTGCTACCCCGTATGGGAGAAGTCGTAACGCTAGGATATCTTGAGTTGACAGATCTATAGAGCTGCGTAAGAAATCTAGAGTATTCAAGAATAAAATCCATATAGTTACTGATGTAACGAATGCAAGAAACCTGTCGTTTCGTTTAATTCGAGGAGTTTTTCATGCAGGCTTACAACTAATAACCAGGAGTTGCAAGATTAGTTCCTAGATCTAAGTAATAGACCGTAATACAATAATAAAGTAATGAATGAATAGGTACAAACCAAGGCAGGTGTCATCGGCGCGGTGATAGATCCAAGGCGGCCAATCATTGAAGAGAAGGCGAAGAGACTGTGTCGATACTTGGTGGGGTACAGTTCTGAAGTGTACACGTACACTGACGTCATTACCACGGCTATGCTGAACTTGCCGATCAGATAGACGGCCATGGATGCACTGTGGTTACCTACGAAGCAATTAGGATTTAGTGGTGGGAGGTAAGGAGCCATTAGCGCTAGGTATTCAGAAACTGGCTAAAACTGTGTTATCTGCATCTGCAACTCTGTCAATTCATATGAACAAGGCTAAGGAACCAGCAGTAATTAAAGAAAAAAGCGCTTGCTTGAGGAGATGGGAAGACAAAGTTGAGGAAGTCATACGATACGTGGGTATCCTCATAATCATAATTTGATGATGTAGATAATATTTTGGCGGAATACTTGTAAGTTCATCATTGAATTAAAGATAAACCTATTTATTTACCTGATGGCATAAACGCAAATCCAAACTGGCAAGCTCCACATAAAAAGTAAAAGATAATCAACACGGGTTTCCTTCCAATCCTGTCCAGCAGAGCTATAGCAGTCCAGAATCCAGGAATCTCAACTGCAGCCACATAAACATAGTTCAGAAACCGGTTCCCTGAGAGGTTCACTGCGTTTATATTCATCCCATAGTACACCAGGGTGTTTGTGATCCACCATATTGGAACTATACAACAACGGAGCAGTATAATCTTGTGTTTAAACACAAGAAGTGGCAGCCATGTTTCTTTTGGCTTCTCAGTGTTTCTCTCTTCTTCAGCTGAAGCTCTAAGTGCTTCCATTGACTTTTCTGACAGCTCTTTCTTATTTATCCTCGCGACCTTCTTTAAAACAGCTTCCGATTCCTCGTATCTTCCTTTGCTGATTAGCCATCGGACGGACTCAGACATGATCCAGAAATATGAAACCACAAGTATTTGAGGGGCGTATAAGACTTGGGTAAGGGTCCTCCAAGGTTGGATTCCCCAGGCGATGAGACCGAGAATAATCTGGCCAATTGCGAACATTGTCGAGATCATCGCTCCAGCTGTCACTCTGTATTTGGGGCCGACTAGCTCTGTCACTGCAAATTTTGTAGGAAAACAGAGTGTAAGTATATCAAATCACATGCACAACAGTAGTGATGAATTTCAAATATAAGTGGGGACACCAAGAGCTAGAATACATGGCAAATGAAACGTCTTGAGAACTTTTTATCGTCCTACTTTGAAGGCAAGTCTGCACTATTATCTTTTTTTAACTTTAGCAGCTATGGCTGAAATTAAACCATATCGCGATTCAGGATACATCCAACGACACCTTTTACTTATAAAGTAACGTACAAAGGAACAAAAACTCAAAAAACTTTATTAAACACACTAAGTCATGTCCCAAGGCTATGCTGCGGATATAAGCTAAGCGTCTGATGGAATAGATCAACATACCCAAAATATGACACGACGAGAACGCCCCAGCTCCAATAGTCGACTCCAAAACTTCCAGAAACAGGAACGACTCGTAGTTATTAACAAAAGAGCGGACTAAGCCCAGCCATCCGGTATTGAAGGCGTTGAGAGTGAGGGCCACGCGACGGCCCCAGCGATCGGAGATGTAACCGGTGATGGGGAGGACCAGGAGGGTACCGATCGTCCGGATGGATCCGATTTGGGATCGACGCCATTCGTCGCAGGCTAGGCCGAACTGGTAAACAATAATAATATTATCTTTATTTCAGATCAAAAGAATGTGTAAGTTTTTCAAGTGATTTCTACAGAATGATCCACTGATACGTCACCAATATATAGTGTTATTTAAGTTACTAGATTCTATACAACATGATTTGAAATGCTATGTAGAAACTGAATTGGCCAGTCATTTTGTAGAAAAAAAAAGAAAATTACGAAGATGAGACATCGTATGTAAATCTAAAAGCGAAATCGCTAGTCAATGATCATAAATGCCTAGTGGATCTATTACCTATTGAAGATAGTAGTTTGATAGGAACTTAGAATAAAGATAGTAGTTCGCTATGCTTTTGTATACTGAATAGTGCTGATTACGATTCGTGTAAAAACCGATAACTCACATCATACACAACTGTGTTAGTGTTCTCATACACATAGCTCTCGCAAGGAACCGTCTCGCTCTGATCGAAAAGCTGTGCTGGGCAAAGCCCGGCCACTTCAGGTTCAGATATACTGGTCAAGTTGGCAAACCGCGCACATTGATCGAAGGACTCTAGAGATGTCCCGCTGATGGCGGTCAGGAGCCAGCTTGGAGTGAACTCGGGGTTTGGACTATCACACTCTGGTATGGCACATCTGGAAATTAAAAGTATTGTCAAAATCAAACATCCGATCACTTTGGAGAAGGATCAGAGGTTCAATGGTTTGACCCCTATAACTGTTTCTCTCTACCGTGGATGATAATGAAACTCAAAATCGAGAAAAATATTATTTTTAAAATTATGTATGATTTTGGGAACTGATGTAGGCAATGTTTGAATTTCCTATAACAAAAGAATGGATGAACCTAAGAATCAAAAGCCAGTCATCTCGGGAAGTGATACATATCCGTGGAAGACATTAGTTTTCACGTCGCTTGCAGGGAGCGCGCAAGACCACGTTTTGAAGACGTTTGTTTTCTACGGTCTGCTGCTCGATACACCCATTTTGCCAAACACTACTTTCTTGGAAGGGTCCACGCGAATCCTGTTGTTTGCCATTTTGATATTACAATGAATGTATGACAAGGACACTTGCGGGTTTTACCCATGCGGACCAAGAAACAAAAAGAGCTCCAGCTAGCCAAATGCGGACGCAACTGTGTAACTCCCATATGGAAAAGGGCTATGACAAGAACTAAATTGGTCTACATTGGTGGAAAGTTGATCTGACCTGGTAGGTATCCTTGCTACTGTGAAGATATACTCTCCAGAAGCAAATGCTGAGAATATCACAGGCAGGGAAGCCAATGCCAGCATCATCCACTGGTACCGTCCCCACTGGCCCACCTCATCCCTCAGTATATCGTCCAGATCGAATCTGGACGATTTCTCGCCCCCAATACTCCCTTTCATCCCCTCTCCATTACTTTTGGCCGCTGACTTCATTTTCTCTACACCCTTTCGTTCCTCGGTTTTGGACATGGTCACCAACTTCACTGGTATATACCACTAGAGCCAGTGACTCTGGCTGGTCTCCTGCACCACTATTTAGTGTTGGCTCAGCAGTGGTTGAGCCATTTGTGACAGTTAAATATTGGCTATTACTTCGATCGTTGTCCTAGGCCCCTACACACGTTTACTCAATTCAGTTTACTACGACACCACTGATTTTCACGAAAGAAATATAAAAAATAAATAATCATTATTTTATGTTGTTTAATATTTAGGCAACCTTTTTTTAATTAAAAACCTGTCAAAGCCATGTCTATCTTCGAAATAACGTTGATCAAACGAATTTAATGATGAGAATTACATCAAACGAGCCCAAACTCGATGGGGTTACTAGTAATCATCCCAAAGGTCTATTTTTATCGAGCTATATCATCAGACCAGCTCGATTAACATGATAATATCTTAACTACATAGACATACCAAGTCTTGTGAGGGCCTGTACGTACGCACAGTGTTTTTGTTCCGTTTGAATTTTTTCCCGCAATTCTGTAACACATGCAATACTATGGGAGTGGCCGCACTGTCGATTTTTTTTCCGCAGATTCCTGCATACAATTTAGCGATTTGCGTCTGATGATAGAAGAAACGAAACGAAACGAAATCGAATAAACCCTAAATTAGATTGAACTGAAATAGGGACCTTGATAAGAATCAGGAAAAGAATTTATCCTAATCTTTACCTTGCTAATTCGTTGTTGAAAGATATTTAGTTAATCTTATTATAATTTGCTGATATCAATTTGGTACGACATAGATAAGATACGTACTTTATTTTGTGCAGAGTATCGGAACCCTAAAAGCAGTAAATAAACTAAGCTGTCGACATCGTTTGTCCGGATGCCCACTCAGTCTGAAGGAGACTCAAGACCAAAAGTTTCCCTCACATGTGGTGGTACGAGCGGCAGTTACTGCGCGTTACATTCACTTTTTAACTGGTTCGCCGACACATCTTATATAACAATAGTTCGCCATTGTTCGGTCGTTCGAGCGGTGAGCTTCTGCGAGTGAAGGGATTAAGTGCAGTTTGAGCTTGGCGCCTATTGAACTAACCACATACTTGGGCCTTACCAGTGGCGCCTACTTTCAAAAGCTCAAGGCAGAATAAACGATGGCTGTAGCTATAATCTAATAATTTAAATTAAAGTGTTTTACGGCCCTGGAATCAAGTCCTAGTTGAGTTAAGTTTTATTCATTCTTCATTACTCCATAGCTGCGGCGATAGGCTAGCCCTCTGTCATGCCTATCATAATGGAGTATTGAGTAACAACTGACTAAACTGACATTTCGTAGTGATAGAAGAACTAGAAGTGGGAGAAATTTCTAAATTTGCTGCACATAGTTCTTAGGGTTCCGTACCCAAAGGGTGCCAAACGGGACCCTATTACTGAGTCTTCGCTGTACGTCCGTCCGTCTGTCTGTCTGTCTGTCACCAGGCTGTATCTCATGAACCGTGGTAGCTAGACAGTTGAAACGTTCACAGATGATGTTTTTCTGTTGCCGCTATAACAACAAATACTAAAAAACAAAAGAAATTTAATAAGCGGGGCTCCCATACAACAAACTAGATTTTTTTGCTCATTTTTGCTCGATATTGATAATGGTAGCAGGTAGACGCTTAAAATGTTCACAATATATTGAGTATATTATTTACTTAAAATATAAATAATTAAATTAATATTTAGGGGGGGCTCCCATACAACATGTTTTTTATTTTGCGGTTTTTTATAGATGGAACCCTTCGTGCGCGAATCCGACTCGCACTTGGCCGGTTTTTATTTAGTTACATACATAGAACACGACGACCTAATAAAGGGGTGTTATAAGGACCCCAACGCCTTCAAGTGGGAGCACAAGCGGACATACCTTTCATTGGCTTAATGTTTACAATACTTACTAGTTGATCAAGCAAGAAGCGGCAGGCGATAGGCTTGCCACCCGTCAGAGCCCCAACTGCAAGCAAGCACCTCTCACGACGGGTCAAGGTTCGAGTCCGAGTCGAACAACAACCGAGCACGGAGATCGTACCATGGAGACGCCATGCATATGCGTGCGATTACGTACCGACGGAGCCACAAGTTTACCTTGTGGTCAATACGGAAACTTAGGTCACCAGAATTAAATATCGTTCGTATGCAATTGAGATTGTCCGCCCCCATCACCGGGTCAGTTAGATCTTTTGGCTCGCGGTGATGGTGGAACGCTTGATGACAGCTTCGTTGCGTGAAGTTGCGTAGAACTACGCACCTCTGTAAACGTCACTCGAAAATCTTTGCCTAAAGTATGGGTTCAATCTGAAGTGTTCAATCCATAAATTATTTTAACATAATTTAATATAATATAAATTTATATAATAACAGTAATCTCATTGTTAAATTTAAATTCAAATTCAATTCAATTTTATTCAATTTTCATGTAATCGCCGCAAATAAGGATTGTCAAATGTTTATTTCCTCCCTCACAAGACAGGCTATGCCTAGTGTGGGGGTCAGCATACCCGTGAATTGTATTTCCTTATGGCAATAAACGATTTTCATTTTCATTTTTTTTTTTCAATCATCCATTGTTGGTAGGATCCATGCATCAATGGAGGCGAGTGGCCCTTTTGTGTATTTAAACCCATCAATGGATTTGAGTGGACTTTACGTACATAAGAATCCCTAATATACAACGTGTAAATGAATTAACGCAAAATTAAAAACTACTTTGTTAGGGACATCATTCTGAGCAACTTTCAGTATGAAACCGATTTGATTAGAGCAACTTTATTTTTCACTTCCCGGTACATTTTGGCCCGATTGGATCAGCTGATTTGTATGTAGTGAAAAATAAAGTTGCTCTGACCAAATCGGTTTCATAATGAAAGTTGCTCAGAATGATGGCCTTATCAAAGTAATTTCTCATTTTGCGTTACTTCATTTACACCTTGTTTGAAAACGTGAAGGGCTGTAGATAACAAACATTTTATTAACAAACAACAACAAGCTTCACGTCTTTTCCCATACGGGGTGGCAGAGGGCACCACTGTGCCCACATTTAGCCAGTGATCCAATACCTGCTCTATTTTGCGTGACATTGCACACAATTAATTGCAAGGACAAAAAGTAAATAAAACAGTGTACAAAGGCGAGCTTATCTCTAAAAAGAGATTTCTTCCACAAACCAAGTTCTGATGAGAGAGTAATGAAGGTTTCCTCACGACGTTTTCCTCTTTCTTTGGACGTGAGCAATAATGAGTTCCAGTGTTACTCGCTCCAAGCAGCCGAGTGACGGGGACTTACGAAACTGCACTACGAGCTTATGAATTTTGATGTGCGTAGCCTTGCGATGTACCTGCCCCTGCCGGCCGCTGGGGGCCAATTCCGCTAGTACAATTACCGCTTAGTGGTTAATTCAATTAAAAAAAAACTTCAGATAACGAAGATCCATAAAAATCCTTTCACTTGTACGGGTCCCTGTCTGTGAGTGTGTTTGTGGTCAAATAAGTTGCATTTGACACACTTCCCGGTTTTCGATTGAGCTGCCTGCGTATGCGCAATGATATGGGATTATAATATTATGATTTTATGATATAAGATTATATTGGAATGACATAATCTATTTGGAAAATTGCCAGTAGATATACTGAATAGAGTTGCAAAGGTTGGGTAATGGGGCTAGAGAATCGGTTTTTCCTAATTTTAGTGCCGCTTATACTCTCGCCTGACGCACCGGCAGAAGGAGCAAGTCGTGTCTCCGCAACATCAAGGCCAGGCTCCCGATTTTCGCGCTATCGAGATCATCTCCCCAGTCGAGATATCGGTTTTGATACCGCCTAATGGCCGATCCCAATAACCTATCTTCTATCCATAATCTGCAGATTTGAGATTGCTAGTGTCAATTTTGGCATAAATCCCATAGCGCAACTGTCAAATGTAACGCGTAATCTAGATCACGGATAGAGATAGGTTATTGGGATCGGCCGTAAATCCGTCGAAAACGATCTCGATTTATATTTATTTCGATCGTAAACGGGTCGAGATATCTCGGTTGGTCGATAGGCTAGTCGTAAGAATAGCTTTTTCTTGTTTTTGATATAGATTTCGGTATTCAAAATCGATATTTATACTCTCAGTATTTTTAAAAGTCGTGTGAAGAAGCATTACCTGTCTTTATAGAATTATAGGTAGTATGTATGTATAGTATTTATTAGTTACACATGACAGTAAAAATAGCTTAACATAGAAAAAAAATATGTACAAAGGCGAGCTTATCTCTAATAAGAGATTTCTTCCAGCAAACCATGTTGGGTAGGAGACGGAGATGATAGGTAAGGGGAAGAATTGCGCGTACAATAAAACTATTCTAGTAGGTACCTATAATACTACCTGCTACTGCTTAAGCTCGCATGCGAAATTGAAACTTAGCGTATGACACGAGCGTTCATATTCCATTAAACACCGCTGACACGATGCCTGCCGATCACGCAGGGTTGCGAATCACACTCAGTTGTTTTCGGCGTGATTGTTTTCACGCGGCTAGCGCGCGCACCGAGAGCCGAGCGACAAACATGTGACAAAGACCGCCTGGCGCGTATAGCCAGCCGTAGATACCTACACAGCGAAGTGAAACCCCCCATAACAGCTCCAGCACGGTTGTAACAGCTCCATGTTATGTCTCACTGCAAACTTTAGGTAAATTCACACCTCAATTCCGATACCTGGTGATGTCGCTGTTTCTGGTTCCCAGGACACAGGGTATCCTAGTGTGGGGCCAGAAGCAATGTATATATGCCGGTAAAAAAAGCTCGATGAACTCCAAAGCCAATTATTGGAGAGATGGTATCTGGAGTAGCATGAGGGTATCACACAAAATTATAATCAAATTAAATACAAATTATTTTTTTGATTGTTGGCGAACATAATGATTCAATTTAACAGGTACTTAATATAAAGATAGGCCGAGATTTTAATTTAGATTTCGCTGAAGCATTTTTAGGATTCCGTACCTTTAAAGAAGAAAAGGATTCTTTATAGGACCCTTCGTTGGCCACCAAGAGTCCTTTTCTCATGAACCTTTTTCCCTTTTTAACGCGTCAGTCATATAATTTCGATCCTAAGTTGTAATTAATATAGATCGTTTTGGCATGTGGTCTCTTGAAGTTGTAAAATACTAAACTTGGTCAACGCAATCATAAGATGAAAAAATTACAGACATTGGACAGAAGATGCTGCATTGCTGAATTTGCTTGATATTCGCAACTGAGTAAAACCTAAGAAAACTTCCCGTTGACCTAAAAATCATGATTTTATTTGGCTACTAGAAAGGTCTTGTAATGTGATTGTGACACAAATACAGAAAAAGAGACAAAAGCAGTTATAGTTCTATCACAAAAAGTTGGATTTATACGGAACCCTCGATTCCCGAGTTCGTTTGACCGGTATTTATTATATTTTTGTTGGTTACGCATGACGTACTATTATCTCTTCTGTGGCATGACTCAAAAGCGTGTATGAAGTTACCCTATGTACTTTTATACAAAGCTTCGTCGAAAACATAATTAAAATAATGAAAAATTACAAACTTAATTTACAAATAAACCGCTCCAAGAATCAAGCACCCAAGGGCACCACAGACACACTGGCAACATTACTGCGATACACAGCGAGTGAGATCCTCTAGTAGCAGAAAAGTTAGTGATATGCGTTTTTACATATAAATTATTCAGAATTTTTATTGTTTTTAGCATTTCACAAATGTCACCGACGCAGTTTATATTGTTTGTTGCGATGATTATTCGGATTTTGGGATTCATATTCGTAAGTTTTTATATTCATTATCATCACAATTTTCGGAAACGATAAAGCGACTAAGCAACGAGGCGGGTAATGGATGGGTGTCCCGCATCTGGACGAGGCGGGTAACGGATGGGTGTCCCGCATCTGGACGAGGCGGGTAACGGATGGGGGTCCCGCATCTGGACTCTGGTCGAGGCGGGTAACGGATGGGTGTCCCGCATCTGGACGAGACTGGTAACGGATGGGTGTCCCGCATCTGGACGAGGCGGGTAACGGATGGGTGTCCCGCATCTGGACGAGGCGGGTAACGGATGTATGTCCCGCATCTGGACGAGGCTGGTAACGGATGGGTGTCCCGCATCTGGACGAGGCGGGTAACGGATGTATGTCCCGCATCTGGACGAGGCTGGTAACGGATGGGTGTCCCGCTTCTGGACGAGGCGGGTAACGGATGGGTGTCCCGCTTCTGGACGAGGCGGGTAACGGATGGGTGTCCCGCTTCTATGCGACATTTGTTTCGCGGGCGCTATCAAGTTTGTGTTTTTCAATTCAATTAGAGAGAACCAAAACCATTAACCATCAGAACAAATCGAAAAGATACATTGTAGTTAACAACATGATAGTTTGCGCTTTCGCATGAAACGATCAAGGCTAAAATACTCATTAAAGAGAGTTCCAATATTGCTGATTACAGCCGTGTTTTACGGAACCTAAGATCCCCATTACTATGAAGATGGGTTAACTCCCCCGTTGACGCAAAATTTACTATTGAAAATTTGGCTACTAAAAATGGGCGCAACCATGCCAACTGCCAACTCGGATGACGGTTTTCGGTTTGTCCTTATCGTATACTTTCCCATACTATAATCTTGTAATCTTGACGATCTATTTGGCGTTGCGGTCAAGGCTGTCCCGAGCAAGAGATCCCGGTTTAGAACCCCGTTAGCGGAGGGTAAAAAATCGGTCAAGTGCGAGTCGGAATCGCACAAGAAGGGTACCGTACCGTACCATCGTGAAACACAACTTAAGCACTCAAACAATAAAACAAAAAAAAAGTAAATAAAGTAAATGTAAACGATTAATGTCCTCACTGCACAGGCCTTACCTGGATCCGAATAAAACAAAAACAAAAAGAAAATTATAAACACGTCTCTTGTATGGGGACCCCTTTTAATTTTTAATATCTCTCGTATTTCAATATTTGTTGTTGTTGTGGCAACAGATATACCTACACATTCTGTGAAAATTTCAACTTTCTAGCTATTACGGTTCGTGCTCTAGGACCCGCTGACGGACTGAAGCACGGACGGACGGACGGACAGACGGACAGCGGAGCCTTAGTAATAGCGTCCCATTTAGCACCTTTCGGGTACGGTACACTAAAAACCAAGGTCTTGGATCTTTATGCCCGGTTTTCTGACTCAGCCATTCACGTACCGCTTATTTAAAATATCGGATCGGCACGTGATTGGCCGAAATTGATTTAACCAACCTGTTAACTTAATAAGAGCCCCGGAAAGCGGGCGTAAATGTTTCTTATGTCACTGTGTCTGGTTCCCAAGACACGGGGTATGCGTGTACGTAAATATATATTTTTGATATAAATCTAATTTGACTCCAGTGTTACATGGTGATAATCCCCGAGAGAGTAAACATCAACTACCTGAATCCGAAATACGTGAAGTACGGAGAATTCAACGTGCGTCGTTATAGCAGGAAGAGCCCTTACATAATGAATTTGGACACACAAATACTGCACACGTGGACCAACAATGTTTCGGTAAGTAATGCTCCCCGCTCGGGATGCGAATGTCATCTATAAACACGAAAACGAGCCTAGGAAATCTGTCCACCAAAAGTTCGGTCCACACATATTACACAGTATGAACGAATATCGATCCTTATCCGATCCTGGTTTCTGCGGAAAGATTTTGTGGTTTTGTTGTCGACATTCAAATCCCGACTGGCAATGGCATAGAAGTCGGAGTTTTTTTAAGTTTGAACATGGTGAATTATTCAGGTATCAAGTAAGGGGTTCCACTTTTGAAACCAGATTGGCGATTCTGGGAGAAGCATCATCGACCCATGAGCTCCTTGAACACCCAGGCCTCCTACTCCAGCTGGTGCAGGAGTTGGGTTGGCTGAAATAAGAGAGCGGGAGAAGGGGACATGCACAAAGGCCCCGCACATGTGGGCCACGTGCAGGCACTTCAACCCCCTTAAAGAAGAATAGAAGGGGTTCCACTCTATAGGTTTGAATCCACTTTTGATCTAAAATTTCAGTATCAAATGATCTTCTATGAGCGTCTCGGCAACGAGTACAAGCGCAGTTTCGTTGAGATGAAATTTAAATTCTGCGACATGCTGGAACTTGACGAACTCGTCGGCAAGACCTTGAGGGACGCTGGAGTTCCTTCCTGCCCGGTGCCTGCAGTAAGTCATCATCATCATACTATCATCAACATCCCGCACCGACCCATTGTTGGATTTGTGAATTATGTTTATTAATTAAAAATTAACATCAATGAATGACACATTGCAATTTAAACCTATTACGCGGACGAGTTAACTTGGCACCTGGCCGAGATGCAATTGCCTTAAGAGCGCCATAATGACGCCAATGGATATAGACCTCTTCTCTATAGTGACAATCCTCTTAATCCTAAGAGAGATTTCGCGGATCATCGAAGATCGGTCAGACCTTGAGAGATGCTGGAGTCCCTCCTTGCACTGTAGCTGCAGCAAGCCATTAACATTATCATCATATTCAACCCACACTGACACACTTTTGGATTTGGGTCTCTTCACTATAGCACCAATCTTAATCGGGCAGTCTTCTGAGCCACAGCTCCCTCTTACTTGACTTTTCTCTCGCCAGGGAAAATACATTCTTCACAACATGACAATGTACAGACCACAGTGGAGGTTCGTGTTCCCGTTCCAACGCGCCCGCGCAGACTCCAGATTCCTTCTCACGAAGACTGGCGAAGTGATTGCCAATTGGGATATGTATTTCAACTTCGTAAATGTGAAGAAGAGAGCGCATGCTGTCATTTCTTCTCAGAGCAGAAATAACTCCAATCCTAAACTATCCGGAGCATAGTGTTTAGGAGTTTGTGCTTATTTGTTAGGCAGTACACTCTAACGCTTAGGCTTTACATAATGACGTCATCTATGAATGTATTTAAGACAACAATATATTGAGTTAGGTTGAGTCGAGGGTAAATCGAGTGAAGGAAACGACAGGTTATTCTCCTTTTGGAGTTCGACTATCGAATTTTGGAAAATCTTTGAAAGCATTTTGAAAATAAAATTCGTCGTTTGTCATTCTCCTAAATTCCCTCAGCAAGCATAAGGTCAATTGTTGTAATAATCTTATTTTATTGCATATTTTGTCTCTCATCTACAAATTAGAAACTCTAGGTTAGTCCTTCTAGTATATACATAGGTACCGACCGAATACGACATTTCCCTCGGTAGGAATAGGGTACGCCAAATTTCTTTGGCTCTGAGAGAGCTGAGGTCTCTCCCGCTCAGGGTGAGAGAGACAGGTGACAGGTGGCACAGAGCCAAAGAAACTTGGCGCGAAGTATCGTAGTGCGTATGCGGCTCCCATGAGGCGTGTCGTGACACACATAGAGAGAAATCAGTCAAGCTGATAAAACACAATAATATTAGGAATTGTGTAACTCCACCTACTTTTTAGTACTATCGAATAAAACTGTAAGGTCTTAGTTTTGGACTTTATTCCGTTGTTATAAAGTATAATGCAATGGGGCCAGTCTGACTGTTTCACCGCGTTCATAAAGATGTGTACTGTAGGGTCGGCGTGTGTGTGTGTACTTACTTTGTGACTAGAATCGCACAGTTAGATGCTGCGTTATTGGGCTAGCCAGATGTAATGCAAAATGGGGTATCGAATGACTTGGCTTGGCACCCTCATATTATGAGAACGTAATAATTATACCCACAGCTTGTTTTGTTTAATATTGATAGACTTTGGTCAGCGTATGCATCCTGCACTAGTGTTCCCAGGGTTCCACTCGAAGTCGGTTCCGTACCCGAGGGGTGCCAAACAGGACCCTATTACTAAGCCTCCGCTGTCCGACCGTCTGTCCGTCCGTCTGTCCGCCTGTCCGTCTGTCTGTCGGTCAGAGGGCCTTTCAGCACGAACCGTAATAGCTAGAAAGTTGTTTTTTTTAAAGAATGTGTATATCTGTTGCCGCTCTACCAACAAATACTGTAATACACGAAATATTGAAAAAATAAAGGTGTCTTCAAACAAGAAACTTATTTTTTGTACTTTTGGTTCAACGATGGTGCGGAACCCTCCGTGACTCCGTCTGAGAGTCCGACTCACACTTGGCTGTTTTTTATGGTGATCTGATCACACTGCTGTCTATTGGCCGAAATTAATAACCTATCTTCGATCCATAATCTGCAGATTTGAGATTGCTAGTGTCAATATTGACATAAATCCCATAGCGCAACTGTCAAATGTAACGCGTAATCTTCAGATCACGGATAGAGATAGGTTATTGGGATCGGATTTTAATCATTATCTTTGGTCATCGTGGCATTGAAGTTTATGTCACCGTCAAAGTGTGAAGTCTGTCATTCTTGAGGATCATCTGTAGATCTAAAAAAAATGATCTTGAACTTGGTCAACTAACAGTAGACTGACGGATTTCATTCTTTGCCGGTAACATAGACTGGCATACACGGTGTTACAAGCATAATTTTTAAATTTGCCGCGCTTTCCGATGCTGAACAGCCATAGTATAGTTTAATTAATGAGGTCCTTACAAAATTCGTCTATTACAAAGATTGGAAACAAGAATGGCCGACATATTTTAGAACAGTTACCTAATGCACACCGGCTAGGCGGCTGCCCAAACAATTCGCAATTTGGAACAACCTACAACAATATTCGCGCCAAATCTCCCAGCGGGCTCGACCGGAAGCTCCGCCATCGCCATCTTGCCGGAAATGACGCGCCGCCCGGAAGTCCCCTGCTGCTGTATTAATATCTTCCGGTTCTCTCTGAACTTTGGGGTAAGTTGGTGGGGAAACACTGTTAAATTACTACCTCAGAATGTGAAATTAATCTAAATTAGTTATCCTGTGATCTAAGGTGATGAGAGTAGCGATGTAGCTAAGGAGTAGGAGAGAGAGAGAGAGAGGGAGATTGACGGAGAGATAGAGTATTTATTACTTATCTCATTTACAAGCCATTTGTGGTCAGAGCCGGATTCGAATCGGAATCTCCTGCGTGAGAAGTAAGTAAGCGTGAAACCCACTAGACCACAGAGCTCTCGACAGTAAGTTAAAGTAATCCTGGAAATAATTATGTAGAATTTTCATCAGTTTTTGTCAAGCTATAAGGTGAGGTGTGCTGTATGCCATTACATTTAACATAATATATTATGACTGTTTGTTCCTAAATAAATAAATAAAAAAATATATACAATTAGGCATATACATTGCGCCTGACCCCTGTGTCGTCGGAACCAGAAACAGCGACATCACAAACATGTAAACATCCAAGACCTAGGGATTTTTTCTCGTCCCCACCCGGGAATCAAACCCGGGACGCCGCCCCGGCCGCTCGCATGGGAAGCACAGACTTGACCGCAACACCACAGACACACACAGACACAGGCAGAAACACACACATCTCTGTCATATTTCAGTCAAGCTTTACAGCCCGACGACTAATGGATGCAAACGACTCCAGTCTGACGGACACCCAGTGGCATGCTCTCACTGACTCGTGCCAGTATGCCATTTAATGACACTTTATTTGAGCAGAACATTCGCTGCATTCAACCTCATGGATATAAAGGTTCGTAACTCCTCCAGAAGAAGAAAATCTGGCAAAATAATCAATGTTAGTGTTTTACAAAAAAAAAAAAATAGCACCCTTTCATAGATTTCTAGCGGTGCTTGTTTGACGTTGGTTCAGGGACACTCTGTAAATGCAAGTATTTCGTATATATTTATTGCACATAAAAGACAAAAAACAGAAAATACAGAGAAGTAATTTACAAAGGCAAGCTTATCTCTAAGTATCTTGTGGGGTAGTGAAGCTCCCAGCCTCTCCCCAGTCTACAAGGAAGGCCACAAGTTTCTTTGTTAAGTAATTGTTATGGTAATGTCGGGTCTTATTGAAAGAACTTGCCTGGAAGAAACTTCTCGGCTGGTTAAGTCCGTCTTTGTGCGCGTTATTCTTGTTTCTAATTTGTGGTCGTGGTTTAATTGGTTAATTTAGTATTTGGGGGGGTTTCAATTGAATATACTTAAAGGCTTTCAATTTTGATTGCAGATCTGGGCCGTGATTCTCGTACAGAATCGCATGTCAATAGCTATAGCGAGAGCGCAAAATTATTGTTTTAGCTTGTCGACGTAGACAAGGCGTTTATATTATAGTGCAAAAGAAATGCACCAGGGCGATATGCGGAGTAGGGTCTAGGCATAGCTGTAAACCTTTATTTAAAAAATTAAGTTTACTTAGGTACGTTACCTTGTCTCTACATCAGAGAAATTTGTACATTTATATTGCAATACAGGAACTACTTTCCAAAAAATTCAGATATTTATATGAGAGAAACCCGCCACAAAGATAAACTGTATCTACCTTACACGAGCATGGACTTATGCAGCAAAAATGTGTACTGCATGGCCATTAAAATATATAATTGACCGAGCGAGCGAAGCGAGCGAAGCGTCTCCGTTTCAGGTTTGGGCAAAAATGCTTTCGTATGTCCGGTTGTTCTCCTCTACAGGTCGCATTTATGAACCGATTCTCGTGAAATTTTGTGAGCAGGTTGGAAAAATAAATAGAATTTTTTACTCGAGCCAGTTTTTTGATTCTTTTCAAAATGGCGGAGATAAAATCGCTACAACCCAAACGGCTCGATGGATATTAACAAATGAGGTGTCGTTGGATTCGTAAAGACCATGAGAGTGAAACAGATGAGCGAGCGAAGCGAGCGAAGCGTCTCCGTTTCAGGTTTGGGCAAAAATGCTTTTGTATGTCCGGTTGTTCTCCTCTACAGGTCGCATTTATGAACCGATTCTCGTGAAATTTTGTGAGCAGGTTAAAAAAATAAATAGAATTTTTTACTCGAGCCAGTTTTTTGATTTTTTTCAAAATGGCGGAGATATGGGGTTTTAAAATGTAAAAAAATCGCTACAACCCAAACGGCTCGATGGATATTAACAAATGAGGTGTCGTTGGATTTGTAAAGACTATGAGAGTGAAACAGATTATATAATTTTAGTAAAAAGTCAATAGGTTGTATAAAAGATCGCGAAATGTAGTTTACAAAGTTATTGGTGCGGCTACTTTCATACTGCATGTACGTAACCAGGTACATTCATAAGTTTGTATGTGTTATTGAAAGAAAATTATTTGGGTTATTTTTTTTATGTGTTTTAGCAGTTCAGCTTTCCCACCGACATACTCGCGAGGTCTACAGCTCACAGAGCCACTAGTAATATGATAGATGAGTAGTATTTAAGAGAAAATTGACAAACTGGTCGCTGACTCAATGTTTTTATAGTGTGCGTGATTTTCTAGAAAATAAAAATTATTAAAAATGACATGGCACGAATAGGTATCCGTATTATTCAATGCGTTCACCCTCTGACATGTTAAATTAAATCGAATCGTCCCTGTATTGTTCAATTATTCTTGATATTTATAAATATTTGTACACCGTACTATACGGTAAAATACACTGGACTAATTTTAAAAGTACTTAGGTATTATAAATAACATCTATGCCTGTATACGTGTATTTAAGCAAATAAACGATTTGAATTGAATTGAATCGACGGCGCGCCCCCCCGCCCGCCGTGACCCCCACGTTGTCTGTATAGAAAACGGCACTTTGTCTATAAAGAAACCGGCACTTTGTCTATAAAGAAACCGGCACTTTGTCTATAAAGAAACCGGCACTTTGTCTATAAAGAAACCGGCACTTTGTCTATAAAGAAACCGGCACTTTGTCTATAAAGAAACCGGCACTTTGTCTGTAAAGAAACCGGCACTTTGTCTATAAAGGAACCGGCACTTTGTCTATAAAGAAACCGGCACTTTGTCTATAAAGAAACCGGCACTTTGTCTATAAAGAAACCGGCACTTTGTCTATAAAGAAACCGGCACTTTGTCTATAAAGAAACCGGCACTTTGTCTATAAAGAAACCGGCACTTTGTCTATAAAGAAACCGGCACTTTGTCTATAAAGAAACCGGCACTTTGTCTATAAAGAAACCGGCACTTTGTCTATAAAGAAACCGGCACTTTGTCTATAAAGAAACCGGCACTTTGTCTATAAAGAAACCGGCACTTCTGTACGATAATCCCGGGCCAGTGAACATTTCAGACAGTCGGGTTGGCCGCTAGTTTGCACTGGTAAAGGCCTATACCCTCGGTGGGGACATTGAAGGGCTACATTTTGTACGCAAAACGCCTGGTGGTTCGTATGAATAGCCAGCGGCGCGGCGGCGGCTCCTGCTGGCCTCCGTGGTGCTCCCTGCTAGATCACGAACGAGGCTCTGGTGACCGAGCGAGTGGCGGAATAAATAATAATAATTTGTTCAATAAATAAAATAAAAATAACCATTCACCCAACCAGGCAACTGGAAGGAAGAGACTAACAGTGACCTTGGGGCTAATTACCCCTAAAAAATCTGGTGCAGAAAGCAAGGGAAAACTACTGCACTATTATTCCCACGGCATCGTGGAAGCATGTGGAAGGTCGCGAGGGATATGGTGGAGCACCAAACAACCATCGTCGCCCAGATACGCAATACACGCAAACTATATTCAATCACAGGCAAATCGCACAGGTGTGCCTTCACCACCTTATCTTGTAGAAGCTTAAACTTTTTTTTTGTATAAATAGCATAAGAACTGACCTACTACATACGGTTACGATACTAAACCGGCTGCTTAACCAGATTAGCCACACCTACAGAAATAAATTAAATGTTGCAGCATGAACTAAAAACTTAAAAAGGTCCACCATATATTTAAAATAACGACATCGTAAAACTGAACGATCGTGACTTATCATATCAGCGTCACGCCTTTTCCCATACGGGGTGGCAGAGGCGCCTGGTAACGCTAAAATTAGCAACTGGGTTTGTGGTGGTGGAAATTTTCACAAATCATAAAAGAAAATTTATAAAATAAAGCAAATAATGGCGTTAACTGCAGCGCGACACTTACGACCGCGCGAAAAGTGCGAAAGTGCAAAAAAGGGGGTTTTTTCCAAATTACACAAAAACCGCTGATGATTTCTAAAATGTTAAACACTAAATTTTTTGATATTTTGATTACCAATTTTACGGAATAACTCGTTTTAGGTAAAAAACAATTATTAGGTTATTATTTTTTTCATATAGTTTTTAATGACATTATGATATTTTCAAACACTAAATTTTTAGCCAAGGGACTGTTTTATAATACATATTTTTTGTGGATTCAGAAAGTATCCCAAACTGCTGGAATAACTTTTTAAAGATGGGCATTTTGCTGGACAATCGTCTTAAGACACATATTCAATGCTCCATTTTGCGTGACAAGGGGCTATCCCATCGCAGAGTAGTGATGGTTTCCTCACGATGTTTTTCGATCGACAGAATAACTGGCAAAAAGTGGGCATATTATGCCTCTGCCATCCCGTATGGGAAAAGGCGTGACGCTATGTTGTGTTATGTTGTCGGTGTGAATTCGAGTTTGAGTGTGGAGCGATATAAAAGTGTGTCAAGTTACAAATACTTACTATGAATTGGTTTTCTCACGGCGCACGACTTACGTAACAAGTATAGTTCGCCCCACTATGCCTGGGACACTATTCTGCTGGCTGAGTGACCTCTCATTGATGATGACGACGAACGCTCACCTTTAAGTTTCCTGGCTTTTAAAGTATATTTTTAGGCAACGAATGGTAGAAATTTGTTGAAAACTATTAGACTTGTTTGTTTTTCGGATCCCTTGTGTTTTTGCATAATTTCTGCTGACTCTTTTACTTCTGCTATAAAGTGTGTTTCTGTTTTGTGTATTGTGACGTATAAATAAATAAATCTTATCTTATCTTAACCTTCATTTCTACGATAGGTGGATGGATCTTATTTCAATTAATATCTAAAACCTATTTTTCCTAACGGGGGGAAGCAAATTAGCTGATGAAAATAAAAACCCTTTATTATTGGACCAGCATCCGCCAAAGTCCTGCAAAAGAACATAAAGTCGTTCGTTTCCATAACTGAAGACATCGTTGTCAAAAATTGTATTCTTGAGGACGCTTTGACAATAGCTGTCAAGAAAACGACTAATGGCCGATCCCAATAACCTTATCTCTATCCGTGTTCTGCAGATTACGCGTTACATTTGACAGTTGCGCTATGGATGGTATTTACTCGTATATACTCGTATATATTTATTTTATTTATTTAATCGTATGGCTCTAGTGAATAGGCTACAGGGGAATATTTAATGAACTAAGCCAGTTGGCTGCGTCAGGAGGAAGGGCAAACAGATCTCGGGGGGGTCCACTGTAAGATGTCAAAGGGCAGCGCTGAACGATGTGCTCCATGGTCTGTATTTCCACCCCACACTCACACATATATTTATTGCACATAAAAGACAAAAAACAGAAAATACAGAGAAGTAATTTACAAAGGTAAGCTTATCTCTAAAGAGAGACCTCTTCCAGCAAACCTAGGATGGACAGTATTTATGTCAAAATTGACACTAGCAATCTCAAATCTGCAGATTATGGATAGAAGATAGGTTAGTAATTTCGGCCGTAAGACGAAACAGTGCCACCAACTTAGCTGTTCAGCTGATAGCGGTCGCTAGTGTCATAGTAGTCTTCATAATAGCGGACATAGTATGGTATGTATTCTCTTTGACGGCGGATGACAAGTCCGTAGTACCAATTTTTCCCACCTGAACAGCTAAGTTGGTGGCTCTGTACAGGGAGTGAATGGTCTGTGTTGATGACAGGTTCATTGCATTAAGTTGCGTAGAGCTGGCGCCCCCAGTAAACGTCACTCTTCAGACAAAATATCTATCGAAGAAGCCTAACAAATAAAAGTACACATTTAGGTTGAAACATTATGTTTTGGATATGAGCTGTCTTTGCTTGCAGTTGAAATGACAGCGGGCTCTCTCTTCTTTATATTTACGAAGTTCAAATACATATCGAAATTCCCGATCACTTCGCCAGTCTTCGTGATGACGAAGCTTGAGTCTGCGCGGGCGCGTTGGAACGGGAACACGAACCTCCACTGAGGTCTGAATATTGTCATGTTGTGAAGAATGTATTTTCCCTGGTGAGAGAAGGGTGAGGTTAGTTGTGGTGGTTGTGGCCAACCTAGTGGAGAGGAACCTTACAAATAAGAAGAATCGCCATGGGCTGTTGATGATTGTATGATGATGATGTCTTACTGCAGGCACTGGACAGGAAGGGGCTCCAGCATCCCTCATGGCCTTGCCGATGATTTCGTCAGACTCGAGCATGTCGCAGAATTTGAACTTCATCTCGACGAAACTGCGCTTGTACTCGTTTCCGAGACGCTCGTAAAAGATCATTTCATACTGAAATATAGATTTAGTCCTTTAGAGTCGAACGAAAGTCTTAGGTTAAGTTGTACATTTTGCATTGTAAATACATATATATTCAATATACTTTGTAGCAAAAAATTATGATTATTATTTAATGAATTTATGTGAATATAAAATAGGCAATGTTAGACGAAAAAAGAAAGATTTTAAGGCATTTATCGGTTTCACAAAATATTAATATTTCTACTTGTTTATCACGGCCTCAATTTTTTTTTCAAAAAAGTTTCCACAAAAGCAATACCCTATTCAATTCAATTCAATTCAAAAATTTTATTGACCATAAAATCATACATATTACTTAGTCAACGTCAATATAATATTAATGTTTTTGTATACTACCGCCCGTTCGGAAGTTGTGGGCTTAGGGATGGAGCAAAGAAGGGCAAGAAACCTCCCCCGTACCTCTTTTAAAATATCAGAGCCTTAAAAATACAATGTTATGTATTTCTACTTAAGTCTAAGGAAATACACCGAGGAGAGACGTACTGACTCAGTCCATCGCCCCTCTTTGGATTTCTGTGCGCTGAGATGGTAAAGACCATGCAGTTTTGTCATCTAAATATTCTTTTACACTGTAATAAGACTTCTTCAATGGGCCGTTTTTGACATAGTTTTTGAACCTCCTTTCTGGTAGGTCCGTTGCTTCATTAGGTATTTTATTATAAAAACTAACACATACTCCCATAAAAGAGTGAGCAACCTTACTGAGTCTGAACGCGGGCATAGCAATCTTATTTCTATTTCTAGTGTTAATACTATGATTATGACCTAAAGTCTTAAATAAACCTATGTTTTTTCTGGTATACATGATATTTTCATAAATGTATTGACAGGTAACAGTAAGTATATTGATATTTTTGAATTTGTCCCTTAGTGATTGCCTAGCATCTAGTTGATAGATAGATAGCCCGAATGGCCCTTTTTTGTAAGACAAATATTGTGTTTATATCTGCCGCTCTCCCCCAAAGCAGTATTCCGTAAGACATAATACTATGGAAATAACTAAAGTAAACCAATCTGGCAGTTCCTACATCTGTGATGTGTCTGATTTGCCTGACCGCATAAGCAGCTGAGCTAAGTCTTCGTGAGAGACTAGTTACATGAGGACCCCATTGAAGTTTCGAGTCTATAGTGATTCCAAGGAAAATTGTTTCTTCAACGAGGTCTAGTCTTTCCGTTCCTATGCTTACACTCGTGTCCACCTGCCGCACATTCGGTAAACAGAATTTGATACATTTTGTCTTCTTCGAGTTTAATAAAAGGTTGTTTACATTAAACCAACGTAACACATGAGAGAGCGTACTATTTGCATCGTCTAGAATTTCTTGTTGTCTTTTCACCTTAAAGATAATGGATGTGTCATCAGCAAATAGTACAATCTTAGTCATTTTCTCCACCATATACGGCAGGTCATTCACGTAAACTAAGAAAAGGAACGGACCCAGAATAGAGCCTTGGGGGACACCAATATTCATATGCGTTCCGGTAGACTTATTTCTATTTATATCTACTTTTAGTACTCTGTCTCCAAGATATGATTCGATTAATTTTAAAGCATTGTCTTTAATACCATAGTGTTGCCGTTTGAGCAGAAGGGTTTGATGATCCACACAGTCAAAGGCCTTGGAAAGATCACAGAATACACCAACAGCATCCTGTGATCCCTCCCACGCACTATAGATGTGTTGTACTAGTGCTACTCCGGCGTCAGTTGTTGATCTGCCTTTAGTGAAACCAAATTGTTTTTTGTGGAGTAGCCCTGATGCGTTAAAGTGAGATTGTAGTTGATTCAGTATCACCTTTTCAAACACTTTGCTCAACACTGGCAAAACAGATACAGGTCTGAAGTTCGCAGGGTCTTCCTTGCTACCGGATTTGAAAAGTGGTATTAATCTGCTCATTTTCATGAGGTCAGGAAAAACACCTTCTGCTATACAACTATTGAACATGATTGCCATGTACGGAGCAATCACATCAATTACCGATTTAACTACTTTAACCGACATGCCCCATAGATCTTCAGTCTTTTTAACGTTTAGAAGTTTGAATGTTTTAAATATAGTTAGAGTGTCTATTGGTTTGAAGTTGAAGCCACTCTTGTGTTGGGGAACATTTTCAACCAAGTAATCTAGAGACTTTTCAGAAGAGGATGGTAGTGCTTCTGTTGTTATTATGGGTATAGTACTGAAGAACTTTTCAAATGCGTTAGCAACGTCCTCGTTAGATGAGAGTAATTTATTTATTTTATTTTATTTTATTTATTTTATTTTATTTGGGATATCAACAGCATATAAAATAAATGAGTTACAACATGTAAATACAAAAATTAAGCCGGTAACAGATATCCACAGAAGATACAATAAGCAAGTAAAAGAGAAAAAAAAACTTTATCTTACAGTTATCTTATTATTATGCACGTTGTAG
Organism: Argyresthia albistria; assembly: GCA_963457715.1. Classification (NCBI taxonomy): domain Eukaryota; kingdom Metazoa; phylum Arthropoda; class Insecta; order Lepidoptera; family Argyresthiidae; genus Argyresthia; species Argyresthia albistria. The sequence continues at coordinate 162,857 of OY735277.1, read as the reverse complement.
AGTTTTAGGAAATAAGAATTTTATAGGGTACGTGATTTAAATTAAGTATAGTAAGGAGAATGTGTGGAGTATATTTGTAATGTTTGTGTAAGGGTAAGTGAGTGTGTGTGTTTGAGGGTGTGTGAGGGTGTGTGTTAGGGTGTGTATTTGTGTGTTTATTCACTTGTTTCCCTCATCGTCTATCAAGACTTTTATAATTTCATGACGAAATTTGGCTTTGGAGGATGAGAATGGATCTAAATCACTAAATTGTTTATTGTATTCAGAGGCAAGGCGAACCATGGTAGAATTTTGGGCATAATTGGTATGAGCGAGAGGGACGGAGAATAGTCTATTGGATGTATGGCGAGTGCGGCGCTGTGGGACGCAAAAAGATAATTCGGATAGCAGCGGGGGAGAATCGAGGCGGCCAGATAGAATATCGTGGAGTACCATCATATCTAGCAATACTCTGCGATCTTTGAGAGTGATGAAGTGATGCTGGTGACAGGACTCATCGTACGAGCGGTCCTGGATACGGGATCTATTAGTTCAGGTGTTTCAGGAATTTGGACTGAATACGCTCAATACGCTGGGTGTAGGTAATGTAGTTCGGGGACCAAATACATGATGCGTATTCTAAAATACTCCTGACATAAGCATAATAGATCAGCTTTATGCATCCCAGGTCACTGAAAGGTTTGCAGATACGAATGACAAAACCAAGATTTCGAAACGCGCGGCCCACGATGTTCTCAATGTGCTTTTGAAATGTTAGTTTGCTGTCGAGTATTACACCCAGATCCCGGATCGAGTCGACGCGGGTGAGTGGTTGTTTGTTAATATTGTAATTATATAGAATAGGCTCTTGTCGTCTGGTGAAGGATATTTGGACACATTTGCTAACGTTTACAGAAATTCTGTTCTGTTCATAATATACACTAAGACGATCGAGGTCGGATTGCAGCCTATCACAATCAATATTACTGGTTACATCAAGGAAAATCTTTTTATCATCTGCATATAACAGAAACCTACATTCGCAAAATACTGTGTATATGTCATAGAGATAGGCATTATAGAAAAGAGGACCTAAATGAGAGCCCTGTGGCACACCCGATGGAATGTTTATGAAGTCGGAATTATGTCCCCCGATAACCACAGCCTGCTGTCTATTAGATATATATGAGGTGATCCACCGGTAGAGATCACCGTGGATTCCCAAATGGAACAGTTTACGCAACAGGATGACATGGTCCACACGATCAAAAGCTTTCTCGAAATCTGTGTACACCACGTCAACCTGTCTGCGTCTGTCCATCATTTTGAGTACAAAATTTAAAAATTCGGTAAGATTACTAACCGTAGAACGACTCTTAAGGAACCCGTGTTGTTGTGGTGGGATTCCACGAGAAACAATTGGATAAATACATTCGTAGACGGCTTTTTCAAAAACCTTGCCAAAAACATTAAGGATGGATATTGGTCTATAATGTTCAATATTAATTTTTGTACCTTTTTTATGGATCGGAAGGATATGTGCTTTCTTCCAAATATTGGGATACGAGCCTTCTTTTAGCGATCTGTTAAATAGGATGCACAGAGGAAAGCATAATTGTTTCGCACATCGTACTATGAAATATGGTGGTATCTTGTCACTGCCTGCACCACCATTGATATCGAGCGAGTTAAGTAATTTAAGTATAGAGTCAGGATGAAACTGAGTGGTACTGATAATATTGTTGTCGCTACAAAACGGTGGAGCCAAAGGTAGATCGGGGTAGGATGCTGCTGGTTGACTGAATACCGAGCCAAAAAAATCGTTAAACCCTTTACAGATGCTAGGACCGTCGGAATACTGCACACCATTATAAACAAGTGACTGCGGATAAGCCGATTTACGCCTACGTGCTTTTACAAATGACCATAATTGCTTAGGATTGGTTTTGATATTTGTTTGCATTGATTCAATGTATCTTTTGAAACATTCATCTTGAAGTGTCTTTAGCCTTTTGCGCAGTAGTGAGAACTCTATGTAATCCAAAGGGTTATTGTACAATTTCCACTTTTTGTGACAGTTGGCTTTATCTCTGTTTATTTTAATAAGTGCCTCACTGAACCATATAGGATGCGATGTTTTTTTCCTTCTGGTGTCCAGAGGTATATGTTCACTGATAACATTATTAATAATAACATAAAAATTATCGATCGCATCATCAAGGGTACCCACATTGAGGCATCTGGACCAGTCGTACTTGCTGAGTGTATTACAGATTGCATCATAGTCGCCCTTGTGAAAACGGTACCTAGGACAGTTTGCTTCACTAAGAGGCTTAGATGTTAGGTCGTTGGCCAGTATTTCTAGAGATGGGTGGGCTAGATCTTCCTTAATGAACGGCACGGAGGAACGTGAAATTTAAAGTGCGACGTTGCTAAAAACTAAGTCTAAGGTATGTCCACTGTCATTAGTAATAGTGTTGAACTGATTAAATTCGAGTGCCTGAAATTCGTCGACTAAATATGTAGCTGCTTCTTGGACTGCTATAAGTTCCCTACTCAGTTGTTCAACACCGGTGGGTGACCATCGCAAGCAACGTAGGTTAAAATCACCTGCGACAATGAAATTTGAATCAGGGTTTAAGGTTTTCACAGAGTTCACGGATGAAATTAAATTATTGATGTGGAGATGGAGGACCGGAGTGCGGCCACTTTTTTCGGGAAGATATGCAGCACATACGCATAAGTCCTTTGAAGTGCCACGAAGAGCTTTAGCGGGTATGGTAACCCAAAGGTATTCAGTGTTAGACGTGGTCCATTCAGGTCGCGCAACCGCGTTTAGTGTGCGACGTGCGATAACCAATACTCCACCACCATCTTTCCTACCCGTGGCGACACGGTCGCGGTCAAGGCGAAATACGTCGTAACGGTCATCGCATAATTCCGAGTCGAGCACCATTAACTTTTAAATTCAAACTAGATTCACTACACTTGACCTTGCCTGTCTCTTTTTTAATAATGCTCCATATAGTTTTAATTTTGTCACCCGAATTTGTAATTTGATTGTTTAAATATAAGCATTTGGCTTTATGACATTCTTTCCTAAAATTATTAGAACAATTTTTGACAAGGGTGACAAATTCCGGACTGTGGTCATAAGATTTTTGTTCATACAATTCATATAGTTTGGACCTACTCTGTCTTAATTCCTCTGAAGCCCATTCAGAGAATTTTATTTTATTATTATTTCTCACTTCGGTCAGATTAAACACATTTTCGAATTCCGTAGATATAACTTGGAAGAAGTTGGAATATAGTGTGTTCGGATCTTCACAGTAAGGTGTTGAAGGTAGACTTGACACAAGTCTATTTCGAAATTTTTCCATCTTCTTCAAAGTCACTGGTCTACATAAAATTTTAACGGGTTTTTCCGCATTAATTTCCTCAAAAACTACCATCTGACCCGTGTGGTCTGAACTTAATTCGTTAACTATTTGTTTTTCGTAAATACTACATTCACAGAAGACGTTATCTATACAGGTAGCGGAGGTAGCCGATATTCGTGTAGGCTCCAGAAAGACATTGCACATATTGAAAGACTTAAATACTGCTAAGGTCCTAGTGCGTATAGAGCGGTTTGCTTGGTCTAATAGATCTACGTTAAAGTCGCCACAAACTATGATGCGTTTGGACTTGTTTCTTGATGCCAGTTGAAGTACTTGTTCCATGACTGTTTCAAAGATTTCAAACTCTCCTTCGCCCCGCCTATACACACTAACAATTATATATTTTTCCATCTCAACACACGAGACTTCAGCATTCATCTCACTAGAGAGACTAACAACATCCTTTCGTTCTTTACACTTAAAACCATCTTTTACTAGTATTAAGGAACCACCTCGAGTTCTAGTCTGTCTATTGAAACAGCTGATTATTTTATAATTTGGTATACTGAACTGCATAGCACACTCTTGCAGCCAGTGTTCTGTCATACATAGTACGTCTATATTACTCTGTTCTAGAAACATTTCTAGTTCTAATTGTTTGCCAGAAAAGCCTTGCATATTTTGGTGCATCAATTTTAAGCCGTGCTTTCCTGTTGTCGGTTGCGGCAGTTTAAATTTGATACAAAAGTATCGTGTGTACATAGTGCCTTGTCAGTGGTGTCATGCATTTTATTAGTACGAGTACTAATCGTTACGGTGTCAACATTACATATTCTTACTTCTGTTATATTGCTTATAACAGATTCTAATATAAAAGAAGCTAATGATTTAGCAATTTCATAAATCATGTCAACATTAGAGTCATAAATGTCAAAGGTGTTATATACATTCGTGTCAAAGTAGCGTATTTTCGTACTTCATAATGTCATGTTGTACATGTACATATTTAATTTATAGGTGGCTCTTTTTTGCCCTCTATTCATTGTGTTCTTATATGGGAATGCACACAGTACCACCTTTGTCACTTCCAAAGAAGAAAGGGCGTCGATGAGATCTATCAATGTCTGTTTGCCTACGCCTGAGCAATTTTCTACATAAATGATTATGGATGTGCTCTTTTCAAAATTTCGAGTAATAATTTTATCAGTTATTATTTTAAATGGGGCATCAGGCATACACTCATTGATGACAGATCCCACACGACAGGTTTGAAGTGCGAGTCCCATACCTAAGCCTAGCCGGTCCGAGAACATAATTGTACTGCGAGACTTTTCCCGCGAGACCTCCGGCGCCGGCGGCATCGCCATGCACGTTATTTCAAGTCAGTTAAAATTGTTTCAAGTCAGTTAAAATTGTTCACGGACGCGCGGAGGACGCAACGATTCGCACAAATAAATAAAATCACCGATTTTAGTATCGATTCCTTCTCAACTCGTCACGGAACTTACAGAAACATTGTTGGTCCAGGTTTGCAGTATTTGTGTGTCCAGATTCACCATGTACGGGCTGTTCCTGCTATAGTGACGTACGTTGAACACGCTATAGTTGACGTATTTCGGATTCAGGTAGTTGACTTTCACTCTCTCGGGTATTATCACCATGTAACACTGGAGTCAAAGATTTATAACATGACATTACATTATCACCATGTAACACTGGAGTCAAAGATTTATAACATGACATTACATTATCACCATGTAACACTGGAGTCAAAGATATATAACATGACATTACATTATCACCATGTAACACTGGAGTCAAAGATATATAACACGACATTACATTATCACCATGTAACACTGGAGTCAAAGATTTATAACATGACATTACATTAACAAACAGGCACTTGCATTGATTCTGGCCCCACATTAGGATACCCTGTGCCGTGCGTGGTGATTCCCCCACAAAGAGCGACATCACAAACATTCAACATACAAGACCTTTGTTTGTTAGGGTTCTGATCCTTAAAAGGAATAGAGATTAGAAGAAAGCTGGCCCTATTTGTCCACTATATAAGTACTTTGCGAAAGACAGTAAATAATCCGAGAGTTTTGCACAGCATTTCTTTAATAGTCCTCAAATTGCGATCTGGCATGCTTCGGCGCCGGCCACCGCTATTGGCCTCGACCCACCATATTTCGCAGTCTGCGCGGTGAAAACGCGCTTACCCCAAGAGCTATAGCTCTCGGCTAAATGAACAGGTCAGAGTGGGTCAGCTGGACATATTCTTTGATACAATTCCAAAGTTAAATAACCAGCCAAGTGCGAGTCGGAGGCAGGCAGGCAGGCAGGCAGGCAGGCAGGCAGGCAGACAGACAGACAGCGAAGTCTCAGTAATAGGGTCCCGTTTGGCCCTAAAAACGATCTGACTCTACTATTTAGTTTTTAAAGATAGATGATAAGTGTTGCTTTTTTGTTACTAATTATCTAGCAATAAGTGCCATTTGGTAAATAATTACTGTAAGCCAAAATTGGGACTTCCTTGAAGTAAACATAATTCAGAATGATCATTGACAGCGCCCGAAACAAATGCCACATAGAAACGGGACACCCATCCAGTACTCGTCTCAGTCAGATGTTGCTTAGTCGCTCCATCGTTCACGATGATCCGACAATTGTGATGATTATTGATCACATTAATTACTTACGAATATAGATCCCAATATCCGTATTAGGATCATTACAAGGAATGTAAACTGCGTCGGTGACATTATTACTGCCACCTGCCACTTTGTAAAATTATATGTTCAAAACAATCGAAATTCTGAATATTTTAGGGTCTATTTATCCTTACTTGTCCAATTTTTTATCTTAAAAACCTAAAAACTATCATTATAGTCGAGGAAATTATTTGAATGAACTGCCGAGATCTGATAGAGTTGAATGTTGAATGAATTAAGTAATATAATTCATAATTTCCTAATTATGAAGAATGAGTTTTCGGTTGATTTTATTTGTACAAAACTTTTTGACAAGTAAGAATAAATAGACCAACACGAATAACAAGAAAGGGAACTTCAAACATACTGTTATTTTAGTTTAGCATAGCTAATAAGAATTAGAAGAACAGCCACATTCGGGCATCGAGGGTTCCGTACAAATCACTTTTTTTGTGATAAAACTATTGTTTTTTTACTGCATGTCATCTGTGCTACAAGACCTTGCTTCTTGTCGAATATCATGATTATAGGTCAACGGGAAGTATCCTTGCTTTATTTCAGACGACTTCTTGGTCCTAAATAGCAAATGGTCCCTTGCATCAAGCAAATTCAGCATTGGAGACCATTTGGGCGCAGAAATTGCTATATCTTTTTCTGTCATCTTAATATTTTCATCTTATGATTGCGTTGACTAAGAAAATTGTATAAGGGACCACATATCTGAATATTTCATATTAATTTTAGATTTTGGTTTTGAAAGCACGAAACCCTAAAATGCTTCAGCGAAATCTAAATTAAAATCTCGGCCCTTTATATATCTGTTAAATTGAACCATTATGGTCAACAACAATCAAATAAACCATTACATCTATTTTGATTATAATTTTGGGTTTACTATTAAAATACTATAAATGTTTAAATGTATATGTCAGCGCCATGTCGTAGAATTGGGCATATCATGAAATGGCCAACCGTGAAGTATCATGAAACGATGAAATATTTTAGGGCTAACTCTGCGGTAGCGTAAGTGAAAACTAAAGTCTTAGTGTACTACGAATAGTCTTCGTGTTAGTTTTACACGTGAAACACAAAAACCCGGCCAAGTGTGAGTCGGACTCGCGCACGAAGGGTTTCGTACCAGTATCTATTAAAACGGCAAAAAAACATGTCTGTTTTATGGGAGCATGGTATTTTATTCTGTTTTTTAGTATTTGTTGTTATAGCAGCAACAGAAATACATCATTATCAATATACTTTATTGCACACAAATCAATGCATTATTACAATAAAAAATGGAAATAACATGTACAAAGGCGAGCTTTATCATCAAATCATCTGTGAAAATTTCAACTGTCTAGCTACCACGGTTCATGAGATACAGCCTGGTGACAGACACACGGACGGACGGACGGACGGACGGACAGCGAAGTCTTAGTAGAAGGGTCCCGTTTTTACCCTTTAAGTAAAAATGCTTTTAAAAGGACATGTTTCCATTAACAACCGCCATTTCCTGATATGGCCAGGGCATATCATGACATGATATACCCAATTCTACGATATGGCGCCGACATAATTATACAACGAACACATACATGAAAATTTACGAGTACGCATAAATGTACTCGTTATATTGGAAGTTTTAGAAAACTTCGAAAAGGCTCATCATCAACATAGTACGATACTTCTATGTTTAATTCTGCATTCCTATCCATATACCTACCTATACACCGGATCACGACAGAGCAATTTATATCTAACTCAGTAACTACTACTCTGGTGCTAGTATGCAGTTGGCTTATGTCAAGGACGACCACATAGCCACTATTGGAATGACGTAATGCCATATCGAAGGGGAATTGAATTGAGCGAAACTAGTTTTAGATAAATTAATTATATTAGTTCTATACATACAACATATGCTCACGACTTTTTCCCGATGAGGGGTGTGCAGACACTAAAGACCTCCACTTGCTACGATCCTTCGTACATTGCTCGCCTCCTCAACATTCAAGTCTCTTCAAAGTCTTCACATCTCGCCGGTCGCGCGTACTGCTTATTAGTATTCGTTTTGTCTAGAATAGTAAACTCATGTTGCCTGTGTCCTACCTCCTCAGATTTTTCACCGATTTCAAAAAGGAGGGGGTTATCAATTCGGTTTTGTTATATTTTTTTTATATGTGGGTTACCTCGAAACTGGTACTATTTATGAACCGATTTCAAAAATTCTTTGTACGAAAGGTTGGAGGACCCTTCAGGTTGGTCCCATTTTTTGAAAATCAGGAATCGGTCCAGTACTTAGATTTCTACTTAGAAAAGACTGTCATCCAGGTAACAAAAATTACGTATTTTTGCCTTCAAGTGACTTTGTGGCGTTTACGCTCATTGTCATTGAAATGAATTCTGGCTGTGAGGACCGATATTTGTTAATTTTGTGTAATATTGTGAAGTCAGAAGACTTCGTAGGCTTGTTACCGTGTTCATAGACGAGATTCGCAATGAAGTCGGTTTTTTTAAAGTTTTTAACTTGGTGAATTATTTAAATCCGTACCTACGTATGAATACATAACAAACTGTCTGTTAATGTTGTAGAATAAGTCAATAATAATAATTGCTATGAATTCAGAAACTCTGTATCGGATTTGAACCCGCATGTCATTATAATCGAGCACGAAGCCATTACACCGTGGAAGCTATACTGCTAGACCACGGGTGCTAAGTCAATGCAGATGTAATATTTAATATCTGGGAACCGACCTTTGCTCGGCGGTAGGTGGCACAAACACAATAAAAAAAAATGGTTGCCTGTAAAGTCGGTATACGGGCGAAAGTTTTACGTGACAACGACTTTGAGTGGTAAAATAATTTTAATGTGAATATTCATTCGTATAGTAGGAAGAAGGAAGAAGACGCACGAAGGGACGCGTGCCTTTCACTTTTTATGTCTGTCTCTCTCGCTCTTAGGCGGGCTAACCATGCCCGAGTGGAAGGGACGCGCGCCTCTCACTCGCTCTCATTGTGAGCGCATAACGTGAGCGGAGCGTAACGCAGTTTCTTGAAGTGTCACCCGGCAAACCAATTTATAAGACGTTGTCACGTCAAAACATTATATTCATATTATCAGACTGAATTAACATCGATTAATATGTTTCTCTGTTTTGGAACAGCTGCAAACGAGAAGCAAACAGGCCTGTTTGCCTAATAGCAAGCAACAAGGTTGAATAACAGATGATGAACTTAGATTCGACCTTATTTGAACGAAACCTTTTTGTGTGAATTTTTCGAAGACGCGCCAAAAAGTGTCACGTGATTTGAGGTCGTAATGAGTTAACCTTTTTTATTGTCATTGAAATTTATGCCTTATTTTCATTTAGACATCAAGATTACTTATATGAGCGACTCGACGGCTATGCCATACGAATAAATAAATTTAAATAAAGTGAAATTGTCAATCCTATTGCACGGGTATGAGAAATCATGAAAACTCGGAAATAAGGCAATTTTTCAGTTATGAGACCTAGCTCGATCGATATTTTACCCCCAAAAAGCCCTATATTGAAGATTTCATCGAAAACTACAGCGCCTCTTTCTAGAACTCAAAACATATATCGTTACATACAAATATTCCTTGTTTAAAAGTAATGGCTGGCGCTCGGCTTCGCCTCGCGGACACCAATTGGGGATAGGTAAGTCCACTCCAGTACAAAATGAAATCAGTATGCCCTTAAAAGATGACCTAAATGATAATGCCCTACAAAGGCCCTGTCTTCTCTTATTATAATTCTATGGAGCAACGCAAAGTGAAATGTATGGCAATTTGACGTGCGATAATGTACAATCGACCAAAGTTGACACTGCTACGTATTTCGATTTTATCTCCGAGCAAATAGCACTCAATGTGTTACAATGTCATTTTGTACCTTTAGCTACTACAGGGTGTAATATGTTACTCGTTGTATTGGAAGTTTAGATATCGACAATCAGACAGAATAATTATTGTAATTTTGAAATTGGTACAGTTGTTCCTTGAGGTGTCCAGATGAACTAAAAGTCCCCGAGGGGGGGGGGAGTGAGCCGGCGCGGGGAGGCGCGGGGCGGCGCGAGGCGGCGCGGCGGGCAGAGGGGGGGGGATGTTTGTTTGTCTTGTTTCAGTTTTTTTGCTTGCATTTCGAAAACTTATTGAGGTATGAGTCACTTCTCCATTAATAATCATATTTTTTTACAAATTATGATAAACATTTTTACTGTAAGATTAATGTTTTCTGGTAAAAACCCAATAATTAGAGTAATTTAAAAAATTAGTACACTTATTCTTTGAAGTGACAAGCTAAAACCGGAAGTTTGGGCCTTTGCTTAGCCACTTTCATACGATTCGCTTGCAGAATCACGGCCTAGATAAACATAGGAACTAAAAAACCTCTAGGGTGGGAAGTGATCCGGCGGTGGATGAGGAGGGGAAAGTTTTATTTTGCTTGTATCTCGAAAGCCTTAACCAAAAAATCTATGTCATAGTACAAGTAGTTCAGAAAAATCTGCATTAGCCACTTTCCTTCTTGTGGTGCTCCTCTTCTTGTTTTTAATTGAGATCCTTCCGTTATTTCTGCTACACCCTGTATGAACCAAGTGGGGGACACGGATGCAACTCTCTACATATATGAAGACATCAGCGCCAAATGGAATTTTAAGCGACGAACAACAATGCGCAATATCGGACGATATGCGTCGGTATGAAAGGATAGTCCGTAAGAAAGTTGAGGCTGTTTCTATGGTCGTCATTTTGCATTTTTAAATTCATTTTTAACCGACTTCCCAAAGGAGGAGGTTTACAATTCGTCCGAATATTTGTTTTTTTTTTTTTTTTTTTTTTTTTTTTTTTTTATGTATGTGCCTCGATAGCGCCTAGACGGATGGACCGATTTGGAAAATTATTTTTTTGTTTGAAAGGGTTTACCTTCCCATTGGTCCCATTGACACCAGGTCAGGATCTGATGATGGGATCCTGGAGAAATCGAGGGAACTCTTCAAATATTATAGGCAGACATATAGTGATTTTTGTGTTTTTCATAATAACTCGTGCAAATGCACATGGTAAGCATAATATTGTGATGCGGAACTGCTGATGAATACCACATATGGCCACCAGATCTGCTCAATACCAGGTACAAATACAATGCGTGGCTGACGGGCAGGCAACGCATAGCCTAAACCGGTGCACCTAGAGCCATGAAACTTTGTACAGGGGTTCCTTAGTAGCGTGGTGTAGCACTGATATGAGATTTGACAAAATTAATTCCCCAAGGGGGGGGATAAGGGGTTACAGTTTGTATTAAACTCAATCTAATCAAATAGGGTTTGTGGAAGTCGGTTTTTTCTAAAGTTTACTTTTTGTTTCAATTATAGTATTCCATTATTGGACATACCGAGTTTGACCGTGATCCTTTCTTTCTTCTTTATTACTTTTTGGGTTGGAAAAATAAAAAAAGTTTCTATAAGTCTCGCGTCTCAGTAGAATAGATTGTTCTTGTTCATCTAGTCTTATCTTTGCTAAAACGAGTTTTTCCGAGTCTATACGCTCAGTCTATACGCATAGTAATATACCTGGTAAGATCTCATTCGTTGGTACTTTTATTTTCATGTTACGAACACAAGACAATAGGTAATTATTGTGCAGAGAATCGAATATTCTGCTCCCATTGTCTTGTCGAAGTCGCCGAGTTCTGAGCGAGATGTCTCGTCTGGCCCCACAGTGGGGAAACTCGACAAGCTCATTACACCGATCTCACATTAGTATTCATTCCTATGGTGCTGTGTTGTGTTGAGAGTAGGAACACTACGGAGCACTTCTATGCGATAACTATGGGTACTGGAAACTCTTGTAGGATTAGTTAAAATGCAATTCGTGTACACTGCACTATAGGAACTTGAGATCATAGATACTACATACTTGAGATATTTTAGATGTTCATTTGTTTAAGCGTGGCCAAGAGAGAGCCGAAGAGGATGACCATCTGCCAATTGTTTTGTTGAAATCGCGAGTAAAGAAGGAAAATAATAGACACGAGTTGAACAGGACCGAGTTCAGTGGGTGTGTGTTGAGGGTGTATTGAGCTGTTCTCTGACCGGCTGATGATGATGATGACATTTTAATTTAAGTACCTATTCTATTCGCTTCGCATCGATACATCTTCATTTGTATGGTTTTCTTTCCATCATGGAGATTATTTTGGCGCCGTTATTCCTATCAGCATCATTCATAAAACTCTTTCGTCGTTGACGTAAAACACCTATTTCCTGTGAAAATTGACAATAAGTTCGCAATTTCAGCAGCCCGGGTCTTCAACATCACAATATCATCCACTTTCAGCGTTATAGCTCTAAAACTGCGGCAATATTAGATCTTGCTCAAAATATAAGTTTTATAAAAATATCCCGAGCCAGCAGTATTATTTTATTACCAACTTACTAAAGCAACCTCTGCACTTGATAACCAACCTTATAACCTGAAGGAATAGAGGAAAATCGAAGGCATGTATAAGTTGGCAATACGTGCGATATTCGCCTGCTGTCATGAACATGCACAGGGGGACATTTCGTGCTGAAACTCGGTAAATAAACATGGAAATTCACAAGAAAACTTATTCAGGTAGTTTTAGAGACTCATGCTTTTAAGCGGACTGTAAAACGCGGAATGAACAAATTTCTAGTATGAATTATGGTGAGATAGTTGGGGGTTTATGATCAGAAATATCTAGATTTGGGGCAAAACTCATAACATCATCCTTACTCTTGTCTACCCCTGGCAAGGCTATGTCAAGCGTATAAAACTCACGGAAGGATACATACTTATTGAATGTACAGTCAGCCGAGCAGAAACCTGACCCCTTCTCGTTGGCGGATCAGCTATCTGCTTGGCTGTCTGCACAACACCCAGCGTCACGCCTCTTCCCTTGCTGGATGGGATGGCGTTGTTGTGTCCACGTTTAGCTATGTATTTACTACCCTACTGCGTTTCATAGAGGGCTGGCCCATCGCCGTAGCTAGCCATCTGTATTCATGAGAATACGACCTCTGTGGTGATGCAGTCCAGCCTGTGCTTCCCAAACGAGAGGTTTCATGTTCTAATCCTAGCTAGGGAAATCCTGCATGTAGTTCTGATTATGTTATATTTATTGGATATTCGGCACAGTAGGGTAGGTAGGTCTTAGTATGTTATTTGGCCTGAAGCCGAGAAATTCTGTGAGCTAAAATCCTCATCCTATAATATTGGTACGTTCCCAACTGACGCACAATATTTTTTTCAACTCAGGAGGCACCGTGTCTTTGCCAAAGGGGGAGGTCAGGAAGTCAGAACATCAAATTGATAGGTACAATACAAAGCCTCACACTTGATCACTTGTCAGAGCAACTCGCCTTTCATTTCAACCATGTCACACTCAAACCCTCCTCATCATCTAAACTAAACCAAAGTCCTTAATATCCTAAAACTTTATCAACTGTACTTTCAATTAGGTGGTGCTTGTGCCACCTCGTATGGAATAAGGCGTGACGCTATGTTGTTATGAGACTGACGAAGGAAGTGCCCACAACACATCATTAGTCGGACAGTCGCGCGAGACTTGTCACTCTCGCCTCGCGCGCGACTCTATCGTCGCCTCAGCGGGCGGCGCGCGGGGCGGCGGCGGCGCGGCGCGACTAATAGACGCGCGATTGACACACACACGGGGTTTGCGGAGAGGCTATTGTTGTGGATTGGCGCGATGACATAGCGAGGACAGCAGGAAAACCACGCGGATTGCACAGGGCCGAATTAGATTGTTTCTGGGACAGTTTCCCTAAAAATCCAACAGAGGACTCTGAAAGTGAACAGATTTTTAGAATATCCTATGCTCTGTGGTAATTATCAAAGTCAGCTCTCTAATTGTTTCACTGCTCTGTGGTTTTTGTAACAAGAACCACAGAGCAGAGAAACAATCAGAGTCGCGTTCTGTGTCTCTGTTCTCTGTTTCACTGCTCTGTGGTTCTTGCTACAAGAACCACAGAGCAGTGAAACAATTAGAGAGCTGACTTTGACAATTACCACAGAGTATAGGATATTCTAAAAATCTGTTCACTTTCAGAGTCCTCTGTTGGATTTTTAGGGAAACTGTCCCAGAAACAATCTAATTGAATAGCCAGTGAGGTGTTAAATATAGTACCAATGTCTAACTGCCAGCCAATACTATACTGTTTTCCCTGTATGACAAAATAGCGTGACGCCTTTATAACTATAACATAATGACTCAAGCGCAATTGTGCCCACTTTGGGCTAGCCAGAGACTAAATATCCAATTGACTGCGCCTGCGGGGGAATGCGGCTCGCCAAACGTTAGTTGTATTCAACGTACGCAACCTAGTACGATAACGGGCCGCCAGACAGTTTCGCAGCGGCTGACCAATCACAGCTCTCTTACCTCGTCCCTCGCTGCCCGTAAATTGGTGAGTTGTGTTGCAAAGGAAAATGTATCTATGCGCTCTCCACTGGATAAGTGCTCCCTGATGGGGCTAGCCCATCGACGCAGCTATGAAGTAATGAAGGTTTCCTCACAGTGGCTTTTCTGTTTTTCTTGTATTCCAAACAAGTGCGATAGCAGCCATAATTGGAAGGAGGCCAAAGAATTCTGCAGCCACGTTTACCAAGATGTAAAAGCCAGTCTATCGCCTGACGGAATTCCTTAACATACTCCTAACGTCTCTCAGAAAAAAAGCATTTTTGGCGCTCGTTTAAAATCCAGTTAAAACAAACAGGCGGCCATTTTTATTCCAATTCGCAATTCTTTTTTACGATGCCATCTTGTCCGCGTCGGTTTTGGCTGGAATCATCTCGATTCAGATTATTTCATGGTTTGAAAAAGAAGAGACTTCTCCGAAAAGAATTTCTACATTATCACGGCAATAAACAATGGTGGGCTTAAATTGTTACTTGTTCAAACTGAAGTGACGCGCGCGCCCCACTCCTTTATTTGCGTTATCATTCATCAGCATCACTTCAGTTTGAACAAGCTCTCCCACTCAAAATTAAAGCTTAGCTGTTTCATAAAACTGCCTACTCGTACCCAGAATTGAATGGAATATCAGGATTACCTACAGAACTTGGCATCCATTTAGATCTCAATTCTTATGTTGGCGATGTTGATTTCCTTTTTTACAGTCATGCATGAATGCTATTTTGCATATTTTGTCAAAAGACCACATACCTAATCAATATCCTTATTATCGTCAGTTAAACCGTTGTTCTTTGAACATGGGTTATACCTATTACCCATTTCACCCATTTGCGATATAAGTAAGGTTCCCAGAGAATATTCTAGAATGCGTCGAAGCCTTCCTGAGCTAGTTTGTTCCTGTATGGTTTTGGTCGGTCTGGTATGGTCGGTCGGGCTAGTGGTCAACCCAACACTGTCAGAAGTTATCAGGCTACAGGGCCTCTGCCACAGCTAAACGACTACAGCCACTAAGTAGCGATAGTCGTAGCTAAGTAAGTCCAATATTAGACTTAACAATTACCTATCTTATAAATCGGGCGAAGACAACATTTGGGTGAAAAGCATGAAATAAAATACCGCTCTTGAGCTTGAAAGACAGTGATTGATAATGATAAATTAAATCGATCTCTACAAGATGCCGCTTTTAAAATGAAGTAACTACCACACACCCTACAAAACATAAATAAATACATCACTAATAGTACAATCAGTAGGGGAAATTGTAGGCTTTGCCCCTCAAAAGGAGTATAAGGCTATAAGGCCATGTCTCAAAGCTCTATGTGAGAGATACTCATTTTACATACAAAATTATTTATCTGTTCAATAGCGCCTCTGTCTGAGACAGACTCTTAATAAATAAAATGACAAAAGTGGTCAAAGTTGTTTATTATTTCCACCATTACACATACACGTATGTGCGTAAAAAAGCCTTCAATCGTCTGGCAAAAAGTTCTCACAATTAAGTTTAATTTTGAAAAAAAAAATGTGCTATATTTTTCCTTAATGTCGTCTTTGTCGTTTAGGCAAATTATCTTGTGAGTTTATTGCCCTTGGTGAAGCTGACATTTTGAAGTTAACACTTATTGCTATTGAGATAGAACATAAACACTTACAGAACATACAGGCACGGACGTTGCTTCTGGCCCCACACTAGGATACCCTTGGACTCCTAACTTCCAAGGAATGATAGGTACGTATGACACAAATATTTATTCGTTTATAGCATCACGCCTTTTGCCATACGGGATGGTAGAAACACAATCCATTTTGTGTGACAGGGGGCTAGACCAGCTCCTCAGCTATGTTACAAATAATATGTAGTTTATATCTTTAGTACCCGTAGTTATTTTTGCTTTTTGTAATTTCAAAAATATTGAACAATGGCTTGACAAACACAATGATCAAAATACAGACTTTGAACTACATCTAGAATCTAGACTTTTGTCAATGACCGGTATAATTGACAAGAATCTGATTATACATTGATTGGTGTACATAATAATAATGCAATGAAAGCTTCCTGTGGTAAAAAACTGAAATTGTTTTATTATTTTTATCTGATATTAGGTACCGGAAAGTATGATGGATCAATTTATCGGACAATTCATATACAAGTGATCAAATCTAGATAACATGGCAACAAATGATATACCTCAGATTTAACAGACTTAGGTTCATTAGATTATTGCATATTTACTTATTTTATTTTAGCCCTATTTTGTACCAAAAAGAGGAACTTTAAATGAAAATTCAACTTTAACCTGTGAATTGTTTGTTGTTGGCTTCGCGAATTGTGCAGTTTTATACCTCTAATAAAACAAATAAATCGGGGCAGCTAAAAAAACTCATGAAATGTTCATGAAATCTATTGTTTTTAGGGTTCTGTACCCAAAGAGGACGGGACTTTTACTAAGCCTCCGTTGTTCGCCTGTCCTTCGTCTGTCGTATCTCATCAACTGTAGCAGGTAGAGAGTATATTTTTCACATAATGTTTATATTTATGTATCGCCACTGTATCATCTGAATCACATGCGTTTATAAAACCAACATTGCGGGCTATTCTTGAGGTTTCAAAACCACTAAACTAGAGGAACTAAAGGCACTAAACTGACAACCTTCAAATCCGACAGCTCTTGCGCGGTGGTCACAGATTCCATTTTCAAACACGCCATTTTAATTAGTTTAAGTAGTTAGTATAGTTCGTGTCGCCTTCGGAATCGCAGGCAGTGTCTCTTACCCGGGAAACCGTACAAGATGGGAGTTTCTTGCCCTACTTTGCTCCATCCCTAAGCCCACAACTTCCGGGCGGTAGTATACAAAAATATTAATATCATATTGACGTAGTAATATGTAGGATTTTATGGTCAATAAAATTTTTGAACTGAACTGAACTGATGTATTTTTTTCCGTTTTTTTAACGGAACCCCTGACTCTGACTTGCGAGTCAGACTCGCACTTGACCGGTTTTTATTTTCTTTTTCCACTCCAGCCATTTCCCTGCCAGCCAGTGTCAAAATTCGCGCGAAAAGTTATTGCTCTGTGAACTCAGTCACGTGACACAGTGTCCAGAGAACGCTTTGCGTTGCAAAAATAGCAAGTTGCAAATACGGCGGTATTTGCGCCGGACCTAAACAACTTTTACTATGGCAGTGGTTATTTATAAATACTTAGTGGCGACTTCTCGATGTAGGATCCGTTTTAGGGTTATAGAATTTGTCAAGAGTTGGTAGCTTAAGGTATGTTTGGTATGTGGGCACAAAAATGCGGGTATGTTTCGTAAGAAACCTTTATCGGAAGAAAGAAAAAATAATATAGTTTATAGTTTATGGCCGCTGTAGACTCTCGCCGAGACATCACGAGACATGCCGAGACGGAGAATGTAGAGGGTACCTCTCGCCGCGCTCGGGGTGTCTCGTGTTGTCTCGCCTGCTCTCGCTCCGGTGGCGGTTTTTGGGCCCGAGTCAAAGGGTCTCGCCATGTCTCGCGAGGAGCCCGAGAGCATTGCAGTAGACTCTCGCTCACTGTCAGTGCACAGCGAGCAACCGTACGGAGCGCACGTATTGCTAGGATAACCTACGCTACGAGAAAAAAGACCTATGTCACTGTTTATCGATAATTTGCTCTCAAAATTACTAGAAAATTTCTGGGCTTGCACTGCGTTAGCCCTTTACACATTTTGTTTTTTTTAAATACCATGTCATATATTTTAAAATTTTGTAATACATAATTAGTATGTAATTAAAATATCGTGAGTCTCCTGGGGTACCTACCTACTCGCTTAACGATGAGTTACGGGACACCTGTTATGTATTGCTTAGACTTGTCTTTATGGGTGGTATATTAAATAAACAAAAAATGCAGAAAATAACCTGCTAAAAGTATCTCGTAATTTGTATGGATCGGTGCCTACTGAGGCGACACGACACAATTTTTTTTGTGTGACATATGTGTACATAGTTATAATAATGGATAGCACATAGCGTAAGAGCGCAAGCGACTTCTAACGTGTCCATCCTCTCGGCGTTCGCAACCGCAACTGAAGCGGTGAGAGTGTAGAGGGTACCTCTCGTGGCAGGCCTCTCGGGCGAGAGCTCTCGCCCGAGACATCACGAGACCACTCGGCGAGAGTCTACAGCGGCCATTATAAATGATATAGTTTACAACACAACAAACAAAACACTCTTTGTCTCTCTGTGTAACTGTCAGCTGCAAAGTAAAGTTGAGTGAAACACGGTAAGTTTGTTTTAAAGGAGGAGGCGTTTTTCAGGTCAAAGTCAGTCACAACAAATTCTTTTCTTTTGTAGATATTAACAAATATACTTAGTACACGTATTTTTTTTGCCTCTTCTCTACTTCGGACCACTGTGTCTCCCACAGTGGTCCGAAGGAAGAAGGGCATAGAAAAATTCTACAATTTTTTTTAAATTTATATTTCAAAAAATCAGCTCATTAGAGTACCTAACTCTAAGTGTATTGCAAAATTTACATAAAAAGCTTAGTGTCACGGCCTTGCATTGCATTTTTGGTGTTATAACAACATAATGGTACCAACATTACCAGAAGTAAGTAAGCAAAGATTTTAGTATCAAGCAATCAATCAAGAGTGTGGACTCTCACATTATAGTCCATAGTGTTAGTAACGGTAAACCTTCTAAGGATCCCTCCATTTATCAACGCTATCTTTTGGAAAAAGATGAACTTTCTTTTCCTGAAATATTTTTTTTGGGTGTTTCTTTGCGTTTTTCCCCATTTTCATTTTCTTCTCGCTTGGTCTTTCAATAGGCGAAGGTCCTTCGCGATTGGTGCTTCGCCTATTGAAAGAAGAAGCTCCACCCCTTTGTCGAATTCGACAAATTTGCTATAGAAACGAGGATTGCCTCATGCTCAAAGTTGCGGTTGTCCCGCCAGTTATTCTATTCCTACAAGCGTACCTCATTTCCCCGCACTATGTCCAGCGTGGCCGCTAGTCGGCGGCAGGCGTGTATTGTTGTGTAGGAATGCTCATTTCGGTTCTGCACTGTGTCGGCGGAAAACACGTCAAAATGGGTTTTGGGATTAGCTTGGGGGAATAATAAAACGGGCGAATAAAATTGGGCGGATGACAAATATCTCAAATCAAGTTTTCTATGTACACATAGTTTGGGCTACAGTCCAACACAAAGTCCCTTAATGATGTATCATTGTTTCAAATGACTGTATTCTGTTTTGTGTACTTATTGTAAATAAATAAATAAATAAAATGTTATTATTATGCAATATCAATATTTCCGAAATATGAAACTTAAAATAGAGATAGGTAGTTCTAGCAAAAGCCAAGTTATATCCTTGTTAACTCGAGAGGTCAGTTAGATTGGGGTCATGATGCAAATAATCTTACTACTACATATTTTAAAGTTATCTTAATCTTAACTTAACTGGCATCGCTGATGTGGGTGTACAGACCGCCAATCTGAAGTGGAATTGGGCCGGCCATGTCAGTCGTATGCACCCAGACAGATGGGCAAAAATCGCCACTGAATGGGTGCTACAGGATGGCTACCGGCGTAGGGGCAGGCCTAAACGGAGATGGCGGGACGACCTCGACAAGTTCCTGCCGGGGTGGCCGGAGGTGGCACAGACCAGGGAAGCTTGTTCTTTGCTCCATCCCTAAGCCCACAACTTCCGAACGGGCGGTAGTATACAAAAATATTTATATTATATTGACGTTGACTAAGTAATATGTATGATTTTATGGTCAATAAAAGTTTTTAACTTGAACTTGAACTTGGAAGTGTGGATTCAGGAGGGGGAGGCCTTTGCCCAGCAGTGGGACACAATAACGGCCGCATAAAAAAACTCGAGAGGACTAGGTTATGACTGCTTGTTATGATTGTTCTTCCCTTGGCAAATTATGAAAAATATACGGAACATAATTTTTACAGGTAAAAATCAGATATATGAAGTTATAACGGATGTGAGAACCTTGCTGGCAAACGGTGTCCAAAAGTAACATAATAGAATATACCATTTAGACTACATTACAATGTGCTCTTTAGCTCGCCATAATAAGACTTGCTAGGTGTACAAATATTGTATCACAACAACATAGCGTCACGCATTTTCCCATTCAGGATGGCAGACGCATATTTTGCCATTCATCCATTTATTCAACACTCAATTTTGCATGACAGGCGGCAAGCCCTGCGCTAAATATTGTGATTATGCTAAAGTAACATCTAACATTTGATAACAAGGTGAAAATTCAATTATTAATATTCGGTTCGTCTGTCGAATTTTCTTTAAGTATCTTGCGAGGTAACAACTTTACCAGCACCACCCCGGACCACCCCCGTTCCATTCGAATCTCCATAACAACAGTTATCTGCTGCTATCCGGCACTATCCGGTCCGACAGTCCGGATATATAGTGACCGAATAACGGATAATTGGACGGTCTTTATTCGCTCACAAAGGAATATTAAGAGCATAAATCGAGTAGCGTTTTTCCAATTACACTTGATGGCGGCTAAAATGTTGCTGCGGAATATATCTGCTATTCGAAGTCGAGGTCGAAAATGGTTGAAGATCTTAATATTTGGTTTAGGAAAAGTTTGAAGATTTCCATCCAGCGACCATCCATTGACTTGATATAGTCGGACCATTCGATTGGGCAGGTGGCCCGCCTGACTTACTACTCTGTGCCTGCCTGTGGCTGTCCTACGAAATGCTGCACTCGCAATCAAACAGCAATCGCATTGCCGTGCAAAGGGATTGCGCAAGTTAACGAGTTGACTCAGAGAATCAGGTGCTAAAACATCGTGAGTAATATTGATAGAATAGTCATGTTACTTATTTTAGCACATAGTTTAGTGGTAGAGAGCCATCTGTCAGTGAGTCACTTTTACACTATTTTGCTTATTTATGTCTACAGCTTCCGTTCGGTAGCCGGGCGGTATCCGCACATAGGAAACGATCGTGCGGATTAAGCAACATCTGGCGGAGACAAGTATTGGTTGGGTGACCCTTTTCTATGTGGCATTTTTTACGGGGCTACTCGGTGGTAGTAGTCGTAAAACTGTTAGAGGCCCTAATAGGGCTTGATAACTTCTGACTGTTGGGTTGACCACTAGCCCGACACCCCTCCACCAACTATCCGGGTAAAGTATGATATCCGGGTAAAGACCTGTGCCCCTCAGTGGGGACATTAATGGGCTACATATTATTATTTTGAAATGTCTCCAGCTTTGATCCGCAGCACAATCTAAGAAGTTTGTCAAAATGAAATAAATGTCTGGGAGGAGGAGGACTGAGGCACGCTCATATTTTGTAAATGTTGCCAGGAACTTAGTGAAAGTTTCACAGGTTTCAAGGGACAAAACCAAGTATTTAAGTTACTCTAGCTATTTCTAGTATTACTCAAAAGTGTGCCCCAGCCACGCCGTACGGGAAAAAACGTGACAATAAGTTTGTTCTGATTGTTAAACAATGTGAAAGCGCCATTTTCTGGCCCAGACAATTCGATCACATTGCACATTGCACGCGCGCCACGCATGCAAATTGTACTATGGCGATCTGCTACAGTTATACGATACGTAGGTATCATTTTTCAGTCACTGATAAAATTGTTCTTTTCCCAAAATATTGGGTAACACATTTTTTTATCAACACTAGTTTTATTGGTATCATCTTAACAAACGGCGAAAGAAAAAGGTGGAATGTCTGGTTTGTTCAATGAAACTGAAATGACGCAATGCAATACAAAAATTGCGTGACGTAGGGGTAGCCATCGACGCAGCTAAGCTATGCGCAGTTATTGATGCATGATTCTGAACAACTGTTACCTATAAAACCGTTTTTAATCGCAGCAAATTTATTTTCTACTTCTCTGTTAAAATAAAACATAAACATACCATCACGCCTTTTCCCATACGGGGTGGCGGAGAATAATCAATATACCTACCTACTTCTCCATACCTACTTAATTATAGATTGACCGCTCTCTGCACCAAACGTCTCCCTTCATTCCATTTCCTTTGACAAAAAAACAAAAGACCCCCGGACAGACAATAATTTTATCGCGGACATTAAAAACTTTCCCTCCGCTTCACAACGAAGCCAATCTACTGTACTGCATATGATGTAGATATAGTCCTATTGGTTCCGACACAGACGTGAAAGACAATAGAATGAACACTAAAAAGTAATTTTAAATATAGAGTTCGGTGGCTTGGTTTGGTAGATTTCACGATCCCCAGTCGGCAGAGACTTTTACCTCGGAAAAATTCCGAATTCAATATTGTAAGAAATAGTTTTCTAAATCCATATAAATATATCCGTTCTATCACAGAAAGGATATCTTTGCGACTCGGGCAATAAATCCCCCATCTCATTCCATCTCATTGGCTGGACAGAGACGGGTATAGCTCTGGTCCAACGTGTCCATATTGGTTTTTGGGTGGAATTCAATTAAACGTATTCTCTTCGATAGGAGAACGTTCTAGATTTTCCCTATAATTGATTTGATGTATTCTACGTTCCGTATCTTAAAAGGAAGGAAGTCTGCGCTACCCCTTAAAGATGCGAAGGGCTGCCCTCTGGTTTTTAGTGTTTCGATCCTTAAAAGGGCGCCATCAGGGACAGTCCATCTTTCTTTTTATTCAAGAATCGGTTGAAGGAGCATTATCTCTCTCTATCATAAATATAGTAGGTATTTTAATATGTATTAGTTTATTTATGTTAGATTTATATATTTTATGTAATATTCATGTACTTCTTTATGTAGTATATTCAGTAATATTATGATTTATTTATGTTTTATTTTTCTCTTACCTGAGCACATAGGCCTACCTGTTCTGTATTTTATTTTTCTCTGTCCATCCTGGGTTTGCTGAAAGAGATCTCTCTTTAGAGATAAGCTTGCCTTTGTAAATTACTTCTCTGTATTTTCTGTTTTTTGTCTTTTATGTGCAATAAATATATACAAATATATACAAATATACAAGGAAAAAAAAGTAACCCTTATAGGATCACTTTGTTATTAGTCCGTCGTCCGTCTGTCTGTCCATATTGTACCTTTATATCAAGAACTTGTGGACATATCTAGCTGAAATTTATATCAAATTGTAAGGTCTGTGGTCGCGTAAAGCTGTGAAAAAAAACAAGCTTGCGTCAACGCAATCAAACGATACGACCGTTTATGCTGTAAAATTGTTGGATTTTCATAGTAATCGCAATGGACCCAAAAACTAAAGGGTACTTTCCGTAGACCTACAATCATGAAAGGCACAAAGCAAGGTCTTATAGCACAAATAAAGGGAAAAATCTGAAAACTGCAAAAATATGTTTTTCTACAAAAATATTCAATTTGGTTTATATGGATGACAAGTGTGATCGGAACCCTTGGTGCGCGAGTCCTACTCGCACTTGAACTTTTATTTATTCATAATGTATTTATTGCACACAAAAAAATAAACAGGACAGAAATACATTGTTGATATTTTGGAGATATTTTTATGAATTCTCATTTTGCTGTAATATCCAAGACTATAAAAAAATGCTGACAATAAACGAAGAAGATATGTCTACGTGACAATTCCGAGTGTTGTCGTGTCAGGCGCTCGGGGTAATTACCGCTAATCTGGGGAAATTACCACACAACTGGGGGAAATTACCAGGAATAAATCACCTTCTTTCGCAGTGGAGTTGCTTCGGCAAGAGGATGTCATGGTGAAGAAAATAATCGGTAAGCGGCGAGTCGGGCCCACAGACGAAAAGTTCCGATTTTTTTTTATAAGCACCATCGCACAAAAAAAATTGTAAGAAACCGTAAAGTTAGAATAGAAGACTTCCCTTTAATTTTTAAACTGCGTGTATTTCCACAATACGCGAGAGATGTGCGCCAGGCAAGATCGTAGCAAGTGGAGGTCTTTAGTCTCTGCCTACCCCGCATCCTGGGAAAAGGCGAAGGCGTGAGCATATTTATCATCATCATCATCAGGCCCAGCCCACATCGACCCACTGCTGGGCATAGGCCTCTTCTCTATAGCATATTTATGTACAGTCGCCTGCGCCTAAAAGTACAGTCCCGCTTATACAGGCAGTATAAGCGGGATTCACTCGTTAATATGACCTGCCCGTATACTTTTAGACGTAGGCGACCGTACATACATAATAGGCTTGTAGCCTGTCAAGTCCATAATAGATACTTTTTATGAACTGTCAAAACGGAACTTTTGTTCCTGAGTTCTATGAAACAACAGAATGACGTCATGTAAAAGTGCCATCAAATGCTGTCTTTTTTTGCACAAAATTGACTTTATTAAAATATATCTGCTGGAAATATACAATTCTGAGAATGTCAAGCCATTCTGTACATAATGCTTCAACTTAAGGCTTGTTCCTAGATTTATTGGATTACCTTGGCCACAAGCCTATTATGTATGTTCCATAATACACATTCTGTCAACGTTTCAATTCTCTAAATATGAACGGCTCTTCTTGAGATACAACCCGCTGACGGACAGACATACATACAGACAGACGCGACAGCCGAGTCTTTCGACCGAAGCCCACGGCCCGCGCAACCCTCATCGCAGAGACTATATATCCAATTGACTGCGCCTGCGGGGGAATGCGGCTCGCCAAAAGTTTGTTGTATTCAACAAACGTTCGCATACGCAACCTATGTACGAAGACGAGCCGCCAGACAGTTTCGCAGCGGCTGACCAATCACAGCTCTCTTACCTCGTCCCCCGTTGCCACCCGTAAATTGGTGAGTTGTGTTTCAAAGGAAAATGTATCTATGCGCTCTCCGCTGGATAAGTGCTCCCTGCCTCATCGTGATAAAGTTCAAATACTATGAAAAAAAAAAAAGATCTGGGTCTTTTGTGGACGTTGGACGGTAGAGAGGAGGAATAGTTGGGAGTACTCTAAGATACTCTGAACAGATCCCTCTACGGCAGCTACAGCAGTTTATAAAGCGGAGCGCTTTGCAAGCTTTTAATGTAGTTAGCGATTTAACTTCCGGGTCATCCGGGCGGTACCCGGGTTCCCGGGGGAGTGACGTCACTAACCCGCAGGGAAATGAGGTTATAGCTGTCCAGGGGAATACTGCAAAAAGGTTCTATTCTCTTATTTATGGGTACCAATACCTCCTAAAAAGTAAGAAGTGCTTTTGATAAAACTAAGGAGCTTATTTATTTCTAAAAACAATTAAATTAAATAAAAAATATCCTTAATTGTTTTTAGAAGTAAGTTAAGTTAAGATGTATATTATAAAGAAGCTTATTAAAATCATAGCTCAAACCGCGGGCCAAACTAACGATATGAAACAATAGATGTGCGAGCGAGAGGCTTAGGAATTATAAATGGGCTTTAAATTTGTATTTGTATTTTATCTATTTATTTGCATCAGCGCACACACACACAATATAAAACATAGAAGATACTTAGCGTTAAACAAAATAACATATAAATCGTAATAGGGTTGAATCATTGGCTAAGAGTGGACATAGTTGTGCCTCTGCCACCCCGTATCGGAAGTGGACATAGTTGTGCCTCTGCCACCCCGTATCGGAAGTGGACATAGTTGTGCCTCTGCCACCCCGTATCGGAAGTGGACATAGTTGTGCCTCTGCCACCCCGTATCGGAAGAGGCGACGCTATATTTGTTGTTTGTTTGTTTTGGTGCATAAAGTGCTTTAAATATCTTAAAATTTGGTACAGATATTAGATATTGTAGTAGTATTTGATGATGATGAAGCTCCTGGTTTTATTAAATTATCCAATATTTTCCATGAATGTCATCAATATAACTTTCTTTTACCTCCAGTAACCCGCACTGAGCCAGCGTGTTGGAGTATGGCTCAATTTTACTCGTATCCGGGTGAGGCCTGTGCCCCTCGGCATACTAATGGGCTACATTTACCTTTCAAAAAGTATCCCAGTCGGTAGTTCTAGATACAGGTGTGGCTCATTCATAAAATACTACATTCATTTACAAGCTTCTAACGTTGAAGCTTTAGTCGAGGTCATCCTTCAAGATATTATTATTAGCATTTGCAACCGATGCATATAACCTTGCTTGAATCAGGTACTCTAAGATGTAGACAAGTATAGATGGTCAGGCTCTGAGATTGTGTTGATATAATTATGCCGCTAAATTGATCTCAATATAGTCATTGTTATACGCCTTTTCCTAGATAAAGAAGGTCTAAGATCCGAAGATCACATCTCATACGAATCAGCTGACCCACTCAGGCCAAAATTTACTGGGAAGTGAAAAATAAAGTTGCTCTGATCAAATTGGTTTCATAATGAACGTTGCTCAGAATGATGTCCCTAACAAAGTAGTTTCTCATTTTGCGTTAATTCATTTACACGTTGGACATTACAAGGTAAGGTAGGTAATATCGTGGAGCATTCTACTTGCTCTATGGTAATATTATAAAATATGCATGATAAAAAAGAGAACATACAATTAACCGAATAATCCCCTCCTTTTTAAGTTGGTTAAAAACAAAATCTCTACTTAACCCAAACGATAAAGTACCACTCGGTATGTGTATTCGCAACAGCCGGGCCCCCAACCTCATTTGAGTGCCTCCGAGCTGTTAGCCCTGAGAAGCTATAAGTAGCTCTCAAATGCCGGTACCCAATCCACTCTCAAATACGATCTTTTGGATGCGGTCTTTGGGTTCCTTTGTCGGTGTTTTAGTTGCAGGATTTTGTTGCATTATGGTGTAGTCTATGTCCTATTGCTCAACTTGCTCAACTAGTTTTTACAGAAGAAATATCCTTTTTGTAGAGTTTGAGAGAACACTGACTAGAATAGTTCAACTTTTAGTGAAAGTAGACTTTAAATCTTACTTATACATATATGGATATTATACAACACAGAATGACTTTTACAAACCAAATGTTGTGTTTTATTGCCAACGCCATGTTTCTCGGGGTGAATTGTTCCTACTGAGGGTTACGATAATTTCCCTTACGTTCAGCTAATCACAAATCATCTTTTATAGTTTAGGAGCCACCAAAAACACCGAAGAAATCAAAATTATGTAAAAATAACGTAGGTACGGAACCCCAGTAAAATAAAGGAGTTTCCCTTCCCCACTTTTTATTTGAATTCGAAATGGCTGATGGGCCGACTAATGTAATATTAATAGTTACGTAACTCAGCCTCGGTATGTAACGCAAGCGTTGTGGTAGTTGTGAGTACATGCCGTCTCTCTCTACGGGCCAGAGTTTGCTGTACAGTTGTTATTTTGATTCAGTTTTGTAAATGAATGAATGAATTGTTTATTTGTCAGGCATACACTCATAATTTACAAAATAATAATAATAATAGTCACACATTTGCAGCTTTACATAATAAATTAACACGTTAAAAATTAATGAAGCAAAAGAAAAGAAAATTACAAAAATTACAAAAATGATGCAAAAGCAATGTCAAAAATAATTAAAATAAAATTGAAATTAAAGTATATTAATAATTACAATAAAATTAAAATAAAATTACAATAAAATTATATCACTTCGTGTTCGCAGAGTGGTGCACAGAGTTCCAATGTCGGAAAAAAGGCCCACTGGTGCTCTCCATAATAGTTGATAAGATGCCGTTGTCTGAGGCACGAAGACGGTCCCAGAATGACGCGATGCGTGACCTGATAATGGCGTGAAAGTCCGGGACCCTGGCGCCCGCAAACATTGCCGACGCACTGCAATACCTTGGATGTCGCATCAGTATACGAAATGCGTCGTTGTACTGAATCCGCAAGGTATTATAGGCGCGTTTAGTGTAGTCTAGCCAGAGCTGACTGGTATAGAAGCTCTGGCAGTATGCTTTGAAAAGAGTAATTTTAACTTCATCAGTACAACGAGCAAATCTTCGTGCAATCATATTGCAGCGGACGGCCAGAGCCCGACGTTCACGCTCAATATCAACATCATCACGCATGTCCCCAGTAAGGATATGCCCGAGGTATTTGAACCGCTGCCTGTACAACCCGCACCGGCGAGCCATCCAGCAACAGAGGAGGAATCCTCTCTGGGCCCTTCCCCGATCTAAACACCATCAGCTCAGTCTTTTTAGCATTATATTTTAGCCCATGCACTTCAAAATCGTTAAAAATCGTTACAATCGTTACGTTACATTTGATCCCTCTTTAATAAACTGGGTGTAAGCCTATAATATAATTGAAATGTCTAAGGCCGGCCACATACGGAATTCCGAAACGGAATTATCCCGAACGCAGTAAATTCATACAAATCTACGGATCTACCACATACATACGGAAGTTTTCCGTTCGGATATTTTGCGGATTTGTATGGTATTGAATCCCGTTTCGGAATTCCGAATCGGAAGAATTTCGACTGTATGTTGCCGGCCTAAACATCACTCACTGCAGATCTAAATCGTGACCTATACATAGCTATAAACTGTAGTGAGACTCATATCAAAATACCATATTACTACCGTTGCGTTGCCGATACAGTGTTCATATTTCTATTATGATTAAGATATTAAGACTAGAATCGTATTCCTCACCGCTCTGAAGATCAATTGGAAAAACCTTGAAACGGGTTCAAAGAAACATTAATATTTTATGATGTTCATAAAATTTCGGTGGAAACTTTTTAATACAAGGTTAAAAAGTAATGTTTGTAAACAAATTAAACCAGAGAGCTGCAACATTTACAGCGGTGCAAACAAAAACATATACTCGAATTACTAATCCCGTGGCAAAAAGGTACACAAGGGCCAGTGGCCAAGGGCCATGACGCAGGCGAACCTAGTGTGGGGCCAGAAGCACTGTATGTGCATGTATGTAAATGTTTATGTTTAGTAAGTGACCATGGTTTTTAGGGTCCCGTGCCCGAAGGTTGCCAAACGGGACCCTATTACTGAGACTTCGCTGTCTGTCTGTCTGTCTGTCTGTCTTTTTTTTTTTTTTGCGGTTTTTTATAGATAATGGTACGGAACCCTTCGTGCGCGAGTCCGACTCGCACTTGGCCGGTTATTTCTATTTGCTGCGAGATTAGTGATTTTAATTAGACACTTATGGCCGATTTCAGCAACAATCCTTATCTTTAGGGGACACTTTATTTCCTTTCAGGGGCCACCTATCTACCGGTTGTTTCACTTTGACCTAAGTTTAAGGGTGATCTAGGCTACTAGGGGACCGGACCCCCTGAATTTAAGAGGCCGGCCTCCGAAACAGTCGCTAGGCAGCTAAGGAAAAGAGATAAGTGACCCCTAACTGTTGCTGAAATTGGGCATTAGTCCTTCTCTCATTCGGACCCTACTATTACATATTTATCTCTTCTGTGTACGTTGAACTTAGCTTTAGTAAAGTGAATGCGCCTATTAGACTACGCTGTCGGCAGGGCCCTGTCTGACTCACTGTCTCTTTCTAGTCGTTCCATCATGAGTGAGACGTCTATACAAATCGTGCCCTGCCGACAGCGTAATGTAATATTTTGCGTGATATTGATATGGCGCTAATATCCCATCGCCGCGCGCCGATTCTATGAAAATATAAAGAAAAATGTACGGTGCTGACTGACTGTCCACTGTGAACTTCGTGCCATGTGCGAGGGGCAGAGGCCATGTGCCCAGTTTTAGCTTATTCAATACTCAATTTGCGTGACAGGGGGCTAGCCCATTGATTTCCTCAAGCTCCTTCCTTCACTGAATAAAATTGCAGGAACCGCACAAATATCCATAGCATGAGTCACTTTATATACATATCTACATATTAGTTTTTCCAAGTTACTCAAGAATGAATGAGTCATTTGAAATTACTATATGAAGAGAAGGGTATGACTAATTCTAGCGCCTTACATAGTACACTATTAGTTATTCTGTAATAAATTGATAATAGATAGAACAGACTCAGGTACATTGTTTATAAAGTCACTATAAAATTGAGTTAACTGAAGTAAGTCTGCCAAATCGCTGGGCTAAGAGATTTACAGACTGGCTCCCAGAAAATCCAAAGAGAAAGCGTGGCCGACCCAGGAAGAGATGGAGTGATGAGTTGGGTCTATGGGACAAGGACTGGAGGGAGAGCGCTCAGGATCGGATAGAGTGGAAGAGGGCGAGAGAGGCCTTTGCCAATAAATAAAGAAATACCTAACCGAATTTACATGTATTCTCCATTTACCATTGTTATTGCTTTTGTACAAGTATATGGAAATCGTTGGACCACCCGAGGAGGTGGAGGTGGTCTGCCCACGTGTGGCACTGTCGCTTGTGTACAAGCCCATCGCCGCAGCTATCATGCCAATGGCCAGCTAATTAGGAGTACTGGTATGTCACCTCAGCCTCTTATTAATAAAGGGCAGCACGTTCAACTGAGTCATCCACTAAAGTCCTGCTACGGCCAACTTGCTATATCAAAATCTCTATCATAAAAAGTTATTCTTACGACTAGCCTTTCGACCGACCGAGATATCTCGACCCGTTTTCGAGCGAAATAAATATAATTCGAGATAATTTTCGACGGATTTAGGCGGTATCAAAACCGATAGCTCGACTGGGGAGATGATCTCGATAGCGCGAGAATCGGGGCCAGCTTCATTGACCGAGCGAGAGCGTTGCGCGCGCGAAGCGTCTCCGTGTCAGCTTGGGCAAAAATGCTTTCCTCTTACGTGTGAATTCTGGATATCCTGCTTTCCTTTTCTACAGGTTTTTGCTTAGAGTTTTTTCTAAATGGTGACTTCTCTCCTACTTCTTATTCGTAACCAGGTGCATTGGTATGTGGTACCTATTGAAAATTATTCAGTCGAGTTATTTGTTTTAGCCACTTGTTTAATATTTTTATAAACCACTTGCAATCTGTTTCAGCCGCCCTGCACGGCGCGCGCGCTTCACCACGTGACCCACTATTGCGGTCAATGTGATTAGCTCAATTGTTATTTTATACCCAGCGCAGTACTCGTCGCATTGTGTTAGGTGCACTGTGGAGCTAGCGCCTAGCACGGACATTGACACATTGAGCATGTAGGCGAGCTTTGTGTGACCCTTATGTGGGAGGAAAGGGTCACAATGGGATGTAGTTATGCATAGTTGATCCAAGCGATAAAATTAGTTTTTTGAGATTTTTGCAGTTTCGGGGTCACGGGGTCATAATTTAACCATATAAAAAATATCGGAGCATTTTCCCTCTTCTAAGTGCGTGTGAGTCTAAGTCCAAGCGCCTTCTAGGTATAACGGACAACAGCATTTTTCAAAACTACCTTAGCGCCAATGTCAAAACTATACGAAGTAGTGTTACGTATGTGATATATCCAATTTTTACATAAGTATATTTCGTATTCCAAGCGACAGAAGTATCGTTTGGACCAGTTATGCATTTCAAAATAATCAAATTGACCATGAGTCCGAGTGCAATTTCTGCTATGTCTTCGAAATGTTTTGACCTGGTTTAGTTGTAGGTAGTTTAGTTTTTACCTATACTTTAGTTATACATATTATATATCTTTGCTCCATCCCTAAGCCCACAACTTCCGAACGGGCGGTAGTATACAAAAATATTAATATTATATTGACGTTGACTAAGTAATATGTATGATTTTATGGTCAATAAATTTTTGAAGTAAAACTTCTTGGGGCACGGGGGTAAAATTTATTTAACCTCACAACTGTGGGTTATTCATATATTTGCTTTTCAATTACTACTAGCCGGTTGCTATCACGAGTGGCTAAGAAATGTAACGGAAATTGGAATCGGTGACGTCAGGGTCGGCTGAAGACTCTTAAAACCGCAACTATTTTCAATACGGTTTTTAACTAATCAGATAAGATAATAATACATTCGTACAATAAAGAATGTTAATTAGTGAGAGAAAAACCTGATGAAACGTTAACAAATAAAAATTATTTTAAGCATTCTTCCACGAGTTCTTGATTTCCGGTAAAGGCCAAAACCAGTGACGTGACCAAAAACTACTTCGTTCAACCTCTTTGTTGGAACCGGAACTTATGTTTGACAGTTGTGCGATGCGATCCATACAGTTTGTAAGAAAAGAGTTTCATCAATGTCACACGGGTCGATATGGATTTCTAAAATGATGAACGAATCGTTTTGTGGCCGGTAACTATGGAATAGGTACCTAAAACGCGCTGCGTAGTCGCGCAACAGGCAGCTAGTAATCGCATAAAGTCACTTAGAATCATCCAAATGTGATATTTAGTTTTCAAACAAATTCCGATGTGATGGATGGCTGCATTAAGACTTCTTGAAAACAATAAGTAGGTACCTAGAACTGTTCTAAAGCCACTTTTTATTATATAGTGCAGTTCAAGTCACAAATTAGCAGTTTAGCTACTAAGTACGTGTTATACCTACCTATTTAATGTTTATCTGTAGTAAACGGCCAAAGCGAGGTCTACAGCTTACAGAGCCATAAGTTTAATGGCTTATTGTTTCGCTTATTTGTTTGTATGTAATTTTTGTAATACATATTTTAAAGTTGAATTGTTGTTATAACTGTTGAAATTATACGATTTTGATTTTAATAAGCTTTTGTAATTTTAAAGTTAATGCTTCATGCCAGTCAATAATGTTGAAGTAAAATATCAAAATCGAGGTATGTCGTATGGCGGACTAAGGAAATGTCAAGAATAAAATTAAATAAGAGTTACGTCATCGCTTCGCGATGAAGTAACCCTAAAAAATCCTAGCAAAGTAGGTATGTATAGGTTAGCGGGGGTAGCATAAGGCACGCCAGTCACCCCAGCCACGCATTTTGTCACAATTTAATGTCATATCATAATGAATGCGCGCTATTTTATGGAGAAACATCATTGAGACGCGAAATGAGTTGGCAATATGGCAAAATGACTGCCCCAGACATGTACAAAGACTTCTCAACAGCCAATTAATAGCATTTAAATATTCTCTCATAAATTACTGCGTCTTTAGTTAGTTTGTAGAACTTGAAGGAAATGATTAAATAATTAAGAGTTGTCACTTCATACTCTATGATTCCGCCATTGATTAGTGACTTTTGCCATCGTTAAAAATAACATGCAACATAATTGCCAACTAGCAAAACTGTTGAAAACAGGAGGTTTCCAGAGGAGTGGCTAGATGGCGTTATGTTGCATGTTATTGCAAAATGGTGCTTAATTCTAGCGACGGCAAAGGTCACGGAATCATATTGGAATCACGGAGTATTGAGTAACAACTCTTATTTACCTATATTTTTTCTTTTCTTCAAGTTCTACAAACTAAATACAGACGCAGTAAATTAAATTTATGAATGAATATTTAAATGCTATTGGCTGTTGAGAAGTCTTTGTACATGTCTGGGGCAGTCGTCCATATATTGATTTAGCCATCTTCTTTGTCATTTATCTGCGCGACTGAGGTGAGTGGCAAGCCTTATGGTAGCCCCGCAGGTACACATTAACTTGGAATAGTTGAAAATACGTACTCGATCAATTAAATAAAGGGACTGGGCACAGAGACAAGCAAAGCAATGCATACATTTGAGCGAGACGGTTTTAAGACGTGACGTCGTCAGATGGTATATAATCTGAGCGAGATGCAAATAGTAGTGACACTATTGAATGAGTTAAGTATATCACCACGAGCGCGACAAATTGTAGATAAGGAATGGTGGGAAATAAATGACATGACGTATTAAAAGTAAGTACAAGTATAAAATAATTTCAAATAATCGGACGTCTGAAACATAAAAGTAACTTGAAGCAGAGATTGGATCTCAAAATTGGAAATTTAAATCTCTTTTAGTATAGGTAGGTATAGGTGTATAGTATAGGTACCACTTAATGATCTAGCTACAGAAGTTTTACTTCTAACACGTGTACGGTGCTACACGCGAATATTTTTTTTAACTGAACTGAACTACATACTTAATAATTTGTTATAGTATATAAACTGTTATTATGTGTCTTCTAAATAAATATTCTTTGAAGTTTTTTTGTCCTCTTATCATCTATCGATCAACAGAAACGCGTTTCTTTTTATTCCCAAAAAAGTGAAAATGGTGCTTGGATCAACTATACATAACTACATCCTGGTGCCACTGCCACCACGTGTGGGAAAATGGTGCTTGGATCAACTATACATAACTACATCCTGGTGCCACTGCCACCACGTGTGGGAAAATGGTGCTCGGATCAACTATACATAACTACATCCTGGTGCCACTGCCACCACGTGTGGGAAAATGCGTGACGATATGTTATTTAATGTTCTACAAACAGACAATTCATAGATTCGCCAAAATGTTTAACTCCTCAATACTGTACGTGCTTGTAAGGTTATTACGTTATTAGGTTGGGTGGACTATGGCATAGATAACTGTTTGAACAAAAGGATGACGCGTGCGTTAGTAATTTATGGGAAACCCATGGAAATTGTGCTGTTGCCTGTTATTATACCTACGCATTACACACTGAGTTCCATAGACACAATACAAACGTGCGTTAATCACAGCTATATTTACCTGACTAAATTAGAAGGAGGATAATGTTTAATTAATCAGTATGAAGTTGAAGTGACCAAGAAGATACCATGGTGCAGGCAACATTCCCCAAACAATGTTTAAACGCCTGATAAGATAAGATACAATTCAACAGAACAACAGCGTTTACTTTTAGCTCTACAGTTTCAACAGGCGCTAATAGAATCTCATACAATACAACTTCCAACAAAGTTATTTCGCAAACTGAATTTATTTGCATTTAACCCTCGGATCTAACAGCCTTAACAAAGGCAGACTAATCTGCAAATAAAATGCCCGATATTCAAAGTTGTAGTACAAAAAGCTTAACTATCGAACCACGAATATTGAGTAGGTAGGAAGGAACACATCTGCAGGCCTCATTTACATAGAGTTGGAGATCGGACGCGATAGTTTCATCGTGCATGACGTACATTGCTTCTTTGGGCGGTAGAACAACATAATATTTGTTATTCTTTACTTTGGATGTAGACTGGTGTATAAAATAGCACAACAAATATAGTAATTATTACTATTTTCACAAATCTTATCAAACGGGTTGGTAGTGAGTAGCAAAGTTGCATGCATGCACCACACTTTTTTCCATGCACCAGTTGTTGGACCCACGTTTAGCTAGGTATTTTACTCAAATTTTGCATGACAGGAGGCTAACCAATTGCCGCAGCTATGGAGCGATGGGTTGGCCGCAAAATGAAATCCATGTATTGATTTAGATTGGCGAGTATGGATGCAGTTCATTGTTGCCAGCAGTGTATAACAAAACACTAGGTACATCGCTTCAGCGCTTCTCTACGCTAGATCGCCAAACCCTGTGTTCGAAACTGCTGGCGATCGGCGGCAAAACTTCTTTCCGGAATTTGAATTTCGAATATCAGACTCCTTTGAAATTCTCGCGCGGGATTGGTCCACGGAGTGTGGTTTTCTTTTTTATTGAAAAATTCTTGTGTATTCAGCTATTATTTTTTTAGTGTAGAAACTTTGTGATTTTTGTTATTTTTCGCTGGGAACCCGGGTTTTGCATGTTAATTACGATGTGGAAGTTTGATTTTGACTGCGACGATAGGTTTGGCCCCTATCACGCGAAATAGAGTTTTGAAAATCTGGCTAAAAGTGGATACAGTTGTGTCTCTGCCAATCCGTATGAGAAAACGCGTGACGCCATGTCATGTCTCTTGTTGTCGGCCAGAATGATCCGGTTGGGTCGTTGAAAGATTCCAGAAAGACAATTGCTGCTTCTGCTTTCTTTTAAATTATCTGCT
This sequence comes from Argyresthia albistria, assembly GCA_963457715.1. Lineage (NCBI taxonomy): Eukaryota > Metazoa > Arthropoda > Insecta > Lepidoptera > Argyresthiidae > Argyresthia > Argyresthia albistria. Next base: position 126,517 of record OY735277.1, on the reverse strand, counting down.
TCTCCGATTATATACTTTATTTTAGATAAACACGTGTAATAATAATATGTAATAAGTAGGGTATTCAGGGTAATAATGTCATCATCATTATTATCATCATGAATATTATCTATGAATTCGTCGACATCGTTGGTTTGTCTGTACTGGTAATGAAAACTCATTATATCGCACTATGACCAAAACTATCCGTAGAACATAGCTTTTATTAACTTGCTGTACTGTAATATAGTCTTAAATGTGATATTTGCCGATGGTACATAACCGAGCCTTATGATAGCTCGAGTAAATTCCAGTAACTATCTGCTAAGTGACAAATTTAATTACGCTTTGATTAATTGTTGTTGGTGAAATCTGTTTGATGTAGGGTAGTTGCACATTATAATTAGGCAAATGAGGAAGTCGGGTTTCACTAATAAGTTTAAATTGACAGTTTACAGTATTGATTAAGTCACTAACCAAATAAATGCTTCATTAAAAAGTCGCATAAGTCCAAAGGTATAATAATAGTAATATAATATGTAGGTCATTAATGTCCCCACCGAGGGGCACGGGCCTTTACTCGGATAATAAACGAAAAATGGAAGAACGTCCATGGTATAGTGGTAACCCGCCCGCGTCACGCTGGGGTTGTGCGGGTTCTAATCCCGGTGCCGAGCATTAGGAGATAGGGAGAGACTTCGGCTAATCACGGGTGGGTTGTGACTTTGTGACGGGGATTGGTTGTCGGTGTTGTCAGAGGTCAAATGGCGGCCACACTCACACAACAGAGGGGTGTCACCCGACCCGACATCTGAATCTGTCCTATTTTAGGGCCTTTGACTCAGCTTCACGTCTACCAAGTAGCGGTAGTAGCCGAGACCGACGGACCTGCGAACTTATTTTTAGAGGAAATTAAATAAAAATAAAAAAAGGTGAAAGCCAAGCTAAGCAAGCCTAACTGAGGAACATACTGTGCCAATTTTATAATGATTAGATAAATATCAAGAACACAAATTCAGATCCGGTGCGAAACTGTATAAATAAACATTGCGAAAGACAGATTTTCTGGCGACTTCAGGAGACTTTTCTATCGAGCAAAATTAAAAAAATTACGTTTATGGGAATGTGAAGTCAGGCTGACACTCGCGATAAACAAGCTAGTGAAAAAACGAACAGCAATTAATACTCATCATTCCGAGCGATTTGTGTTTTGCTAAAGGCTGTTTTTGCCTAATGCGTCGTCTTAACAGGTCATCCAAAACACGGAGCATTCGGAACAAATGGCAAACAGAACCGGGTCACCCATCCAATACCCGTCCCGGCCAAATGTTGATCTACCCGCACGATCGTTTCCGATGTGCGGATACCGCTCGGCCACGGAAGCTTCTTCTTTTTTTTTCTTTCTTTCTTCTTAATAAGGAATAAGATCAGGTATTTTAAAAATAAAAACCTCCATATTTATCAACTTTTACAGGCCCGCATCTACAATCCTTAATACTGTATTAGACCACTGACACAGTATACATATAGACAGTAGATAATCATCGAACAAAGGTACATCGCACGGCTGCACACATGCGCGCGTGTTCGGTATGCACGCACACATAGCCTTAGGATTTGTTTGAGACGGGTTCAATCGGGGCCGCCCGTTGCCGTGTTCGCTCGCTCTACTCGTTACCGCCACCAGTATGTCATCTTCGTCGTCTTTTCGGAAACGTGTGTACTGTTGCGTTTATGGATGTTTTAATAACAATGGGACAAATCCGGAGCTATCTTTTTTCCATATACCAAAGGATCCCGAAATGTAAACTTACACGCGAAACATTATGATATGAATTAAACATCAAATAATTAAGTGTTATTTTGTGAATGGGTGATAATTAGTAAGGTTTTTAGTTTTGCGTTAGGTGAATGAGGTTTAGTATTTACATTTAATCGAGTAGTGTTTTTGCCATGTGTTTCTGAACGATTAATTTTATATGCCTACTTAATTATAATAAAATATAATCTTTGTTATAATAATTGCCCAGTTGCACTAACATATGGTGTTATGGCAGTCTACTTTAATTTTTTATCTCAGTTACGCATATTTTTAAAACCAAGTACAGTCAACGTCAAAAATATAGATGCAGACAACGTATTCAAAATACGAATAGGCTTGTAAATAAGCACCTACCAACCTAGTGCAGATTAGCCACTATTTTATACAAGGAAATATTTTAGGTATAGTATAGTGGTAAGTAATAAAATATTCGATGAAGTGGGAAACTAGAAACACATACCTAACGATCTGTAATATTATTACTTTGTGTAAACAATATTGTCTATTGAACTGTAACTGTAATCCCACCAAAACATTCTGTAAAAAACTAGCCAAGTCTCGATTATCTCTCAAAAGTAATGAAATCTAGACAAAGGCGTGCCAAGTCTAAGGTTCCTTACTGCGATTTCTTTATTATTATAGTTAATGTTGTGTGACTTGGCCGTTGAACATTCTTTATACGTTAGTGGGTACAAGTCAATTTTGTTTACACGTAATGTTATATCTGTTGTAACTACCTATGTTATATCTGTTGTATTTTACATACTAATTTGCTTAAAATAGAATTCCTTTATAAATATACTATCAGGAAACTTGCAACTTGTAATTTATTGTAATTAATACGACGCAGTTCAAAATTGACTTGTACTCACTAACGTATAAAGAATGTTCAACGGCCAAGTCACACAACATTAACTATAATAATAAAGAAATCGCAGTAAGGAACCTTAGACTTGGCACGCCTTTGTCTAGATTTCATTACTTTTGAGAGATAATCGAGACTTGGCTAGTTTTTTACAGAATGTTTTGGTGGGATTTCACTTCTTTTTGTAGAAACGTGGGTATATTCATTTATTTTATTAGATTTTCTTATTTGACACAGTTTTAATTTTATTTTTAGGAGCAGTTTTTTTTTATTACAAATCTTTCTTTTCTTTTTTTCCGGTTCTGATTCTTGTACAGTAGCAACAGTTTTTCGTATTGCCCATTCGCGTTCATTATTTATTCTTTTAGACGGTTTAGACGGTTTAATTTCTGAAAGATCGGCGCGGAATTTACGCCTAAGCCGGTTGTATTCGGTGATCGCTGAAGCTTGAGCTTTTATACTCTTGAAGTCAACATTTATTAGGTGCACCCCATGAAGATTGGTTACTCGTGAAAGCGCCACGTAGGCTTGGCCACAAGAGAATATGGAGGTGCCAATGTCCATGAGGTCGGTCGGTCGGTCGGCCGGTCGGTCGGTCGGTCGGCCGTCCCGTGCCGTCCCGTCCAGTGCCGTTCCGTGCAGTCCCGTGCCGTGCCGTCCCGTGCCATCCCGTGCCGTCCCGTGCCGTGCCGTCCCGTGCCGTCCCGTCCCGTGCCGTGCCGTCCCGTGCCGTCCCGTCCCGTGCCGTGCCGTCCCGTGCCGTTCTGTGCCGTCCCGTGCCGTCCCGTCCCGTCCCGTCTCGTCCCGTCCCGTCCCGTCCCGTCCCGTCCCGTCCCGTCCCGTCCCATCCCGTCCATTGCCCCGATCAGCTGTTTTCAATTTACTATGGGAGACCCAAAATTTTTTTTCTTGGGGAAAGTTCATATTATTCTATGGGCACCATCATTTCCCAAAGTATTGATCGTCCCGTGCCGTGCCGTCCCGTGCCGTCCCGTCCCGTCCCGTCCCGTCCCGTCCCGTCCCGTCCCGTCCCGTCCCGTCCCGTCCCGTCCCGTCCCGTCCCGTCCCGTCCCTCCCGTCCCGTCCCGTCCCGTCCCGTCCCTTCCATTGCCCCGATCAGCTGTTTTCAATTTACTTGGGAGACCCAAAATTTTTTTTCTTGGGGAAAGTTCATATTATTCTATGGGCACCATCATTTCCCAAAGTATAGATCGATATTTTAAAGTCACCTTGTATAGTTTCCCTTTATGTTGCTATTAAAACCTAACTCTGCACCAAATTTCAGCACCGGAGTCTATGGGAAGTACTGGTGTTTTGACCTTTGTCCCCCATAAGGTACCTGAGTATGACAGACTCCATTGACTGACTTACCATTGAATGAAAGATAAATTGATTTTATATACTAATAGAAAAACACTTCACCAGCGCGAGTTAGAAGACCCATCTAGTGTTGGATACCTAACAACTAGTTCTATGATGATCATGAGTGAGTGAGTGTCGAAAATGCGAAACTTTGCTTTCGAATAACTTCGGAACTAAATGACCTACAGACTTGAAATTTTGGATTTTAAGTATGTGATTGTAGCTTACTAGATGACGAAAATTTCTGCGTTCTGGTCTTATCCAGAGGTTCTCAAATAGGGGCCTGAAAATGCGGCGAAATGGTTCCAGTAAAGGATGGTACGGCAGTGTTTGCTTCGCGCTCGACTTGGCGGGGGCACTGCCGTGCCCCCTAATACCTACTTTGCATAGGTACCTACTTAAAAGAAAAATTAGTATTTTAGGTATGCCAAGCCACAAACGTGACACAGCCCTGCGCATCGAGCGAAAGTAGGTAACGAACGCTCCTAGACGGCCTCTGATTTACTACTGTCTATATGTATACTGTGCCACTGATATTGTAAATTCCGTGCGACACAAACGTCGTGGCATAAAAGGCGGCTTGCGAGTTGTTCCCGTTCAAAGACAATTACAGTGTTTTCAGTGAAATTTAGTGGAAAAAACGAGCGCACAAACCGGGACTGATTGGACTAACGGTGTAGGGTGACCATGTCCTACGACGAGATGGGAATATTGAAATAAATTGTATGTTTAGCCTTAGAACGTTATATTTTAATTTGTTCGCTATCGCTATGGGTAATATTATATTAAAAAGCACATCTTTTTATTCTGCTTGTTTTATTCGTACCATCGTTTTTTACATGACAACGTCACAGTATTGCATAGACATAATAACTAAAATACAGTAAAAAGTATAACTTACGACATCCTCCAAACAACAAAAGAAAGTGAAACGAAATTAATTAACTTTCTATAAATGTAACCTGTCATTAAACTTAACTAAGCCTAAATAATCTTGAGGTATGAGGAGATAGGCTTGTCAAAAATGATTTAGCTTGCACCTAGTTCTGATTTTGTGTTGTTTTACTATGCGTATGCATTGATCTCTGAGCTGGCAATACGAAATCATCAGAAACTTCTAAGTTATACAACCGTTGTACGGGTCTGATCTTACTCCTGTCACCACCTCTACTGTCCTTGCCACTCCATCTCGTCCACCAATTAGTCTTTTTATCCGACCGAATGGCCACCTTAGCCTTTTCCCGGCCGTCTCTATTAAAACTATATCTCCAATTTTTACATTACCTTGAGATTCTTTACCCTTTTGTACCAGAAATTTCAGGTATTCCGACTTGGACCTCTGTATGAATTGTTTACGGAGTGTCTGCATATATCTCAGCCTGTTATTCAGACTAGTACTGTCTATCATATCTAAATCACTCACCTCTGTCACTGTTTGGCTCACAGGCAGAAGAAAGTGAGATGGCGTCAGTGGCTCCAAACACTCCCCGCCGTCATCATTTATATATGTCAAATCATTGTTCACATTAGAACAAAACATACTAGTTGTTATGTTTTTATTATTGCTGTTTACACTCACCTGTTTTCCTTGCAGCGTCCAACCCAGCTTGGTCCTCACAGCTACTAAACCATTCTGATGCAACTGGACGAACTGACCAGTCAAGAATAGCCCCGCATAGTCAGCACCTATCAACAGACCTACCTCCTCATCCCTAGAGTTACTATCTGTTAGGATTACATTGTTTTCCTTCAACATTTTGTTTAACTCAATACTTTGCTCAAAATGAGGAACATTCTTACATATTATCTTTTGGCTTATGGCCACTATGTCGGTTGAGTATGTGCCATCCAGGTTGTTGATCTTCAGGTTGTAAGCTTTGTGGACTTTTGATCTTGTCTCCACACCACCAAATAAAGAATGAGTCAGTATTTCTTCCTTTGCAGCTGGAACCTGCAGCTTGTCCACAATGTCTTCTTTGATATATGTTCTTTGTGATCCGCTGTCAAATAGTGCACGCACCGCTATTTTCTTTTCCTTATGTTCGAGCTGTACAACCACAGTTTGAAGTAGAGTTACACTGTGTGGCGTGGTTGACGTAGAAGATGATGCTGCTATTGTAGTGGTGCTGGTATCTCCTTTCTCTTGGGGTTTGTTCTGTTTTTGTAAATAGCACACTGCCGTAGAGTGCCTTTTATCGCATATCAAGCACTTTATTGCGGCTCTGCATATTTTAAAATAATGGCCTTTCTTCAGGCATATAGTGCAGGCCTTCTTTCTTGACAGTATTTCTTGTCTTTGCTTGACAGTAAGCTTGTTCAGCTTGTAGCATTCCAGGCTACCATGATTCTTATCACACCAAATGCAGCAGTTATGTGCGTTTTCGTCTTCTGTTTTACCTTTATTCTCCGTTGTAAGCAGGCAACTGGCTGTGGCTGGTGTTGTCTGAGCATTGTCCATCCGCATTCCTCTGGCCATTTTAAATCTTTGTTCGTTTTCCACTTCGCCTTGCAGGAATACCAGTAAATTATTCATCTCCTCTTCCATGCCAGAGCTACGACTGGCCACACGCTGCCAGGCTTTTAATGTTTCTGCTGGCAGTGCTGATTCCACCATAGGCAACAAAAACACAGCATTTTTCTTTGCCACACCTAGGGTTTCTAGAGACCGCAGTTGTGCACTTATTTTATGGAACAGGCTTTGAAGGCTTTCGTCGTCTGGCCTTGCTATTAACGCCAACAACTCCCTTACGTACAGCATAGTCTGTAAGTCTTCTCGAGCATAACGAGACTTGAGGTGTTCCAGACATTTTTTGTAGTTTTCTGTTGATAATGGATAGCTATTTACCAATTGTTTGGCTTCTGTTCCATCTTCCACAGCCTGAACGAGATAAATGAATTTTTCTTCGTCGTCAAGGCCTTCATTCTTATCTATTTTCCGGAACCGACTCCAGAACGGCAGCCACGATTTCAAATCGCCGTCGAATTTCGGTATTTCCAATTTGGGAAATTTTATCTTGTCAGACTGTTTTAATGATCCACGCACAATGGCTTTTTCGTCTTTCTTTGTAAATATATTTTTGTACCTGGTTTCTAATAGTGCCCATCCGTCTTTATATTTGTAGGATTCCTCGTATTCCTGTTCAAGCTGATGTTCTTCCACTTCCAATGACAATTTTTCTTGCATTATCAGATTGTCAAGTTTTCCTATTTCCTCGTACAAATTTTTTAGCACAGTGAAATTGGCTTGAATTTTATCTCGGTTACCCAAGTCGCCCGCCATTAGTACCTCATCGAGTACATTTTTCCGTTTTGTGAATTGGGCTCGGAGTATGCCCCTGAGCTTTATATTTTTCTCCATTTTATTTTCGTCACGGTCGCCAGATGTTTAGCCTTAGAACTTTATATTTTAATTCGTTCGCTATCGCTATGGGTATTATTATATTAAAAAGCACGTCTATTTATTCTGCTTGTTTTATTCGTACCATCGTTTTTTACATGACAACGTCACAGTATTGCATAGACATAATAACTAAAATACAGTAAAAAGTATAACTTACGACATTGTATACCTACGTACACGCAAGATTGTGTTGGTAGTTGTTGAACGCACATTGTTATTTGTCATACATGGTTCGATATCAAATCCTACGAACTATTCTTGCAGGCTTCTGGCAGGCAGAAGGCGTTGACTTTTATATGTATTAACGAAAAAAATCTTTCAGGACACAGGACACTGACAAGTTTGGTAGAACCGTACTAAAAGTTATATGATTAGAAAATTTTACAATAAATCCAGTCACCATTCTTCGTCACTAGGGGTAGATCCGTCGCCGTAGAACTGGAGATATGAAGGAACATTACGGGGTGTAATTAATTACTGACCAAAGTAGGGCAGAACTGAGGCCTCTGCCACCCCGTATAGGAAAACGCGTGACGCTATATTATTATTAGTTTGTTGTTTAGACTCAGCAACTTCCCACTTCATGGTCGCCCCGTCGTTTGCTCCCGCCACTAATTGCTTCATTTTGAAGATCTCTGTTTGTTTCCCACTAGGGGTGCATCCAAGTCGCTGCTGGCCCCACACTAAGATACGCTGTAGCGTAGGAACCGGAAACGACGACGACGACATTACAAATATTTATAAACATCAAAGAAGACAAGGCTTGGCAAAACCTTCATTAGTGCGTTAAAATTAAAAATACCAGGCAAAGGGATAACGCAAAGTGTAGTATTGAATTGAATAACTGGCTAAAAGTGGGTACCTAGTAGTACCTACTATTGTGTCTCTTCAATGGATGTTCACGCCATCTAGTGACGTGACGACACATTCAGATGCCGAGCTTATCCGAATGTAGCCGCGCATCTCCGAACCATGAGAGATGCGTGCGCGACGTCATCTAACCACCCATTGCGTCGGAGACTCGATCGGAGCATGCACGCGCGCGTCGGCTCTTGTGTTCCCGCCCATCGCACACGCTACGTAACCCACGTGTCTCCTATCAGCTCCGAAGCCCCATCAGCTCATTTATCGCACAACCCAAAGACAGCTAGCAAGCCCCTGTCGCGTTCGCGAGTGATAGTGCACGCTTCACAACATTCAGCCCATATTTCCTGCTCATCGCTGGAGCCAGGACCCAAGCGAGGGTCTGCCCGTGACCTCTACGTGCCATCCAGCTCAGCGGCTGACGACGGAGGAGCCCCCGCCCAAGAATTCACCAGGTATTTGATCTAAGTTCCTAACCTTCCATTGACCTACATTTCTCGTCACACGTCTTCCGCTCATCTCAACATTCCTCATTCAGCCCATTCAGCCCTACATCGTGGAGTTGGCCTCCACAATGGAAACGGGTTGGCTGGATTACATAATATCACCTGGATAGACCAGGCGTAACTTTCCCATATTTAGTCAGTAATTTAGGTTCCTATTCCAGTGAATGATAAAGATTAAAATTGTTTCCCTAGCAGTGCAGAGTGCACTCGCCTTTACTGTAGTTTCGAACCCGGTACTTTTCGCATTTCGTAAGCAATCAAGTTTAGTACCAGCTTTGAATAAAGCTTTAAGTTATTGTGTAGTACTTCAAACTTAAGTTTTGTTTACTGATGTAATGGAATTTAATCCTTGTCAAGCAAAATGGAGCATTGAACACATAATACACAGCGTCACGTTTTTGCCCATACGGGGTGGCAGATGCACAACTGTGCACACTTTTAGAGTTATTAAATTCTCCATTTTGTTTGACAGAATGTTTTTCCATCGCCGAGTTATGGAGTAATTATGGTTTCCTCGCGATGTTTTCCATCAGCGTTAGAACGCCCATTTAACATATTCTCATGTGGTCAGTTCGTCACCAAGATCTAAACCTGCATTTCATTTGAAAAGCGAACGTGAAACCCAGGGTACGTTCGAAAACGAGTAATAATCACTCCGAGTGATGCGAAAATCACCATAGAGTCTATACATAGAGCGTTCGGTAACGACCCGAGTGAACCCGAGGGTAACCGAAGTGTAACCTGACATCTGTCAAACAGTATTTTCGAACGGCTCAGGTAGAGTAATTTTCACTTTGACAAGTTCGATTTCTCACCCTGGTTCAGCGTAGGTAGTTAAACATTACCTGACAGCTGTCAAACTATGCTTATCTCTTTTCATTTTCCGAGTGAATTTTTAACTATTTTCCGAACGTAGCCCCACTAGACCACGGAGTTTCTCTCATGAATGATTTAATATACCCGCAAGGGCCCTGTAAGGCTGCTTCTCAACTAGATAGGGAAAATAAAATATCTCGATTCCGCCTGAGCTGGACTGAAATATCTTCGTTCTCATAAATTACTATAACAAAAATGCGATTTCCTGCCGCAGTATACCAGAAAAATACCAATTTCATTGTGCATCTATGGTGGGATCTATAACCGGGTAGTAAGGTCGAGATTTGGTTGTTTTTGGGTAGTTTTTAACTTGGTTTTGGAAACTACGGCCGTGCAGAATTGTCGTAGATAAAAATGTGAGATGCGGCACTATGGTGCTATCTTGACCAGTTTCGAGAATTTTTGGCGGAAGTTGAGGATTCGAGCGGCAAACAACAGTCGATAATTTTTTGTATCTTTTATTGTATGAATGCAAATTTTATGCATTTTGAATATCGTTTAAAGTCACATAGCATACTATAGTTTTATTAGTAACTGGACTTTGAGCTTTGCTTTTTGTTCTATATCCGGGAAATTAAGGCAATAATAAGTTTATTCTACATATCAGGAGTAGGATAGGTAATAGGTTTGCCCCCTGTCACGCAAAAAGGATTATCGAATGCCTGGCTCAACATGGTTACAAATATGCCTTAGCTGTCCTGTGTGGGAACAGACGTAAAGATAATTATGATTATTAACTATTTTACCATCTGTTGCATGTCTTTAGAGTTGAATTATTTCAGGTAAAAACCCGATATATCGCACACACACACACAAAATATAAATACCTGAATCTATTATAGATAAATACCTGAACAAATTCTGTTCAAAATCATGGTACCACAGGACCCAACTCTTAAGTATGTCTAGTCAGCTTTTAGTATTTTACAGAGCTTACATGTGTATCTGTGTATGTAAGGGTGTTTGCGTGTGTGTGTGTAAGGGTGTGAGGGTGTGTGTGTGTGTGTGTGTGTAGTAATGAAGTGACGAGAAAGAAAAAGTCAACAGAAAAATTTACATAATTTTCGTTGGTTACCCAACGTATGTTTTTAGAGTTTTTTCCTATGAAATAATTCTTACATACCTCTCTAGATATATAGGGTGACATTTAATTAGCTGACCATATTTTGGGGAATGATAGTACCCATCATTATGAACAACTTTCCCCAAGAAACATAATGGTCGCAAATGAAAAAAAAAATCCTCCCCCAATACATTGATTTTTTTCATTTCCGACTACCTATATATTTCTTGGGGAAAGTTGTTCATAATGATGGGTACTATCATTCCCCAAAATATGGTCAGCTAATTAAATATCACCTTGTAGATGTGGAAGCAACTGTGATTTTGCCTCCTCGTCCTCCTATACAGGTGTCGTTGTGAAACATCTTCCAAGGCCATCGGACTTATTCTCTGAGTAATACTGTAAACTTGTATGTTGTACAATACTAAATACAATATAGTGGTATAGGTCGCGTCAATATTGTTTGTCTCTGAACGAACTTTACCTCTCTCTCTCACCCTTTGCGAGAAAGTGAGCTTATCCCTAATCTTTCCCTCGCTCACAGCTATAGAAACTTGGCGCGGTTTGTACGTGTCACTATAGAGAAAGGAAATGTAGGGTAGGGTAAGTCATAAAAGGCAGGGTTTGACCCAACAGCCATTACCATCTCAAGAATCCTTCAGGGATTGAATATCTAATAACTTTATGTTACTGTCTTCTACAAGGTGTAATAAAAAGATGAAGTTTCATCTCAAGGGTATGTCAGGGACATTATTCTGACCAATATCTGCTATGAAACCGATTTGATCGGAGCAACTTCATACAATAGATTTTGGGCTGCGGTCAGCAGATTTGTATGAAGGAGTGAAACATTGTCATATGCCTATAACAATGACGAAAAACATTTTGCATGGGTAACATAACAAACTTGGGCTAAGAGAACCACAGACTGGCTCCCAGTAAATGCAAAGAGAAAGCGTGGCCGACCCAGGAAGAGATGGAGTGATGAGTTGGCTCTATGGGATGAAGAGTGGAAGGAGACCGCTCAGGATCGAATGGAGTGGAAGAGGGGGAGAGAGGCCTTTGCCCAGCAGTGGGATATTACAGGCACATAAAAAAAAAAAAAAAACATAACAAACTATTGGTGAACGGAATATTGTGTTCTTCTGCGCGACCATTACATTTCTAGGTATCAATTGCACAAACGTGCAATCCTTAATTGCACGTTTGTGCAATAGATGTAACCCAAATGTTTACAATGCACAAATTTTTTTGGTTGATTCAACTTTTATTCTTTATTTTGGTTTTTAATTTTATTTATTTTTGTAAGTATGTATGTTCTTAGCGCATAAGTATTTTAGTTGTTGCTCATTCGGAGCTAATTTTTTCTACACCATTTAACCCATAAGTGGGATACCCAAAGGGATAAGTTAGATTTTAATTGACTGTATATTTGTCCTCTGTTTGTTTTTGTAACGTAACTTGTCCTGTTTGTAACCCCTAAATAAATAAATAAATAAATAAATAAATAAGATGTTCTTTCAAAATTCGATACACTTTATTGCATTAAATAACACATTTCACAATGGAAAGTGAAGAACACATGACAAAGGACATTAAACTTTTATTAAATCATCCTCTCCGTCCTAGGTTTGCTGGAAGAGATCTCTTATTAGACATAAGCTCACCTTTGTACATGTTTCTATTATGTTTTCTGTGCAATAAAGTATAAAGTATAAAGTAAGTAAGGACAACTTAGCTCTATTAAGAGATTACTTAAAGCAAACCTAGGATGGACACAAAATAATTATAGTTTAATAGTAGAGGTATAATAATACTTTGATTCCTAAGATCAGCATAATAATAGTCATCCTGTAAAACCTTGGTTTTACTTTATTCAAGCTCGGGACATGCGCAAGCACAGACAGTAATGACTTGATAGCTCAGCTTGGCTTTTTGCAAAAAGCGCTTTTTCTTTGTTATGTAAAGTAATGTCATTAAAGCTTGCCACAAACCCTTTTACAATTCTGTATCTCTGAAGATGTTCACTCACTTTATATTGACGTTCCATCTCAGACAGAACGCGATTATTTCATACCTATAATTTAAAAGCGACGATAATTTGAATTTGATAGAAATGGCCACGAGATCTTATTAGAATACATAGATTAATTTATCTTTTATCTACATAAAGAACTACTTTTTTTGGGTGATCCAAAATATGTCATTTAAATGCCAGTAGCTAAAACGTGATTTTACTCGAGTAAAGATAACTCCTTATGAAATTGTGTGTTAGCTAACAGGCAAAGGTCCATTACTTATTTCTTATTTTTTAACCCTTTGAATAACTTCGTCAACTCAATAAAACTGGAAAATATAGCCCTGAATTATATAATTGTTTCCACCTTTTTGCCCTACAAATGTTTCCACCTTTCTGGTTAAAAATCAGAGGTCTGAGGTGAAGAGAGGAACATAAATACACGTTACAGGGAGAGTTAGGTCGAGGCTTTATTACAACCACCTACTACTGACTAACACGCGAAAACCCACCCTAAATAACGCACCCTAAAGTTTGAAATATGAATAAGTAGAAATTGTACTTGGCAGTCACATGTGATAGTAGCTTACAAACGGAAAAGGACCGTAACTAACAATGTTAAGGTGCAAATTCACATACAATTTATTTTCTGGAAATCATTTGACATGGGTTCCTGAAAAATGGGTCGTGTCGTTGGAAACACGACTGAAAGCGGAGGTAATAGGGTGGAAATTGGGTTGGGTTAGGGGCGAGAAAGGGCAAATTCCACGAAAAAGCTCTGATATCAGCTGTCGAACTGAAATTTACATGTTATTTCTATCTTATGTTTGGGAGGCTTTTTGGAGGCTTACGTTTATTCGTGATACTTTTAACCGGCTGGCTGCAGCCATTTTTTTAATTTTTTTTGTAAAAAAAAAAAATACATTAAAATTAGTTTGACAGTGGGTACCAACGTCAAAAATTAGACATTCATTGACGTCTTGGTACCCACTGTCAAAATAATTTTAATGTCATTTTTTTTTTTATAATTTTAATGTCAATATTGTTCCAAGGACTGGATTGTCCTTACGCTACCCAGCGTGTTAATTGAGTATTTCCCCCAAAGAGGAGGAAATGTAAGTCTTCTTTCATAATTTATTAGCATAGGCAGGTTTAGTGACAGATTTCATCACAAAAGTAGTCACTAAATATGACCGACCAAGAAATCATCAAAATTTTGGTTCATGGCAGCTGCACAAACCTATCACAATTTGAAGGTTATAATGGTTCATATTAAGACTTAGTAAATGTCATTCAGCCGAGGTTTCTGCCCAAATTAATGCTGTTATCTTGCTATAAACAGTAGAAAACGCAATTTTAGTGCAGACAGGGCTCCAAAAAACCCTACGTTGTTGAGCGACCGTATTTCGGTTTCACATTTCTGATAAAAATGAAACGCTCATCGTTTTCGTTTGAATGATGTCGTTTTAGATGATACGTTTCTTCACGCATTCAGCCAACAGATTCTGAGTTGTCGGACACAGTGACTTTTAAGTATCAGTCAAGTTGTCGTTTGGTAATTCGGGCTTAGTACCTCTTAGAAGCAATCTAATATCTCAACGGCTGAACCGATACCGGCGATTTTTCCGGAAGGGCCCCGCTGAAGGGCGGAGGCAATTCCCGAGAAACGTCCCGCCTGATTTATCGCGGGCCCGCGCGGTGCGGACACTGAGTGCGGGAATACACTCGGGGTGAGATAGAGTTTTATAAAGTTGCTCTGATCAAATCAGTTTCATAGTGAAAGTTGCTCAGAATTATGTCTCTAACAACCCCTTAAAATATTTCACAGTTTTCAGAGATATTACAAATTAAAGGGAGTCCCCATACAAGAGACTTGTTTTGATACACCCACGCATTTGAATAAGATGGTATATTTCGCGTCAACCAACATCGTTGTAGTAGCTCAGCCGGTATGTTGTAGGCCCTCAATCCGTTGGTCGTGCGTGAGTTCAAATCCCCGTGAAGGTATAATCTTTTTTAATTTTCTTTTTATTTTTGTTTTATTGTTTTGAGTGCTTAAGTTTTATTGGTGGTAGATGGTGCGGCACCTTCGTGTGCGATTCAAATCCGACCCGCATGCATGCCGACGAGGGTAGTACCAAATGTTTTTTTTTTCGTAATGATGGGTCAAAGTTGACTTACAAAATTTCTTAAACCGTGACCCTACCAAACTACGTAATTGTTTATCAATCTGGCGCAATTTTCTGCTCAATTTGTAGTTGTCATCAATAGTACGGTTCTTTAGAATCATGTTAGTAAAGAATTTGTAGAAAAATTACTAAGTTTGTCGTCACTGTGTCCATATAAACGTGATAGAGGGTGACGATTTTTAGAAATTTTGAAAATGCCTATGTTTTTTAACCTAGTGACATAGAATTTTTATTTTATTTTTACCAGACCCTGTATGGGCTGGTCTTTCAACTAGTTCCCGCTTGACGTTGAGTTTTGGGACACCCTGTATACGTCTCGGGTAAAACGGTGCGTTTTATGCACTTGATTGAATGCAAATATCTCAACATTACGCTAAGATATATTGGATGTAACGGAAAGCTGTAGTCATAATTTATAGGATAGTAAGGGACATAATTCTGAATATTTTTTACCATGAAACCGATTTGATCAAAGCAACTAAGAAGACGTAACCAATAAGAGTCCTTAATTGGCCTATGTTCAATCATATTTTTAAGTTCTAATAATGTAGATCGTGCTGTGGACTCAGTTCCCAAATAAACAAATAAACAAACAAATTAAATTTTTATTTTCAATTATGTCTTTAACAACCCCCTAAAATATATATGGAAACATTTAAATTCTATGTTTAAGGGTATCGCTCCTGCGTACATTAAGTAGAAATATTACGCCATCTTCTTTATTACCCGGTTACTAATTCTAAGCTAATGGAATGAGAGAACCCTGGCCATAGTCAATCGGATAGAGCTCATCCCACAGTTCGAATCTCGGGTTTTGATCCAGGTGGTGCTGGATGGAGAACTGTCGGTCCAGCAGCAGGTAGCTCCAGCTGTCTACCGTCAGCGCCGGCCAGCTCAGAGAGGCCAGCTCGGGAAGATCTGCGCGAGGGTTCGGGTCTCTGGGGGTGACGAAAGCCCACAGTAAAAAGAGACCGAGTTTCTTAGAAGTCTTTTCTCGAATAATGTAAGGTGGAGTGAAATAGACAGACAGAGAGAAAGAGAAGGGGGGGGGGGGGGGGGTAGAGGAGGAAAGGGGTGAATTGGATGAAAAAAGGGGGAAGCGGAGGAAGAGGAGGAGAAGGGAGAAAAGGGGGAAGGGGGGAGTAGAAAGAGGGAAAGGTAGATGGAGAGATAGATGGGTGACAGCTCGCACAAAAACTTAAAGTTCTGCCAAGTTCTGTACATATTTCCGCTAGCGAGTCGTGAATAAGAACCATTCTTACCCATGTCTCGCGAAGTTGACCCACAACGCGGTCATGGTGTCAACGAACCCGGAATCAGGGCTGGCCGGCGTGATGAGGGGGAACCGAGAGCTGCTGAAGAGGAATATCGTTTCGTCGACGTGCATGGCGCCTAAAATTAAGTTATCATCATAATCATTAGCACCTTCTGATGCAGCAGCATTATTAGAGGCAGGCTGAGGCATAAACTGGGCCGCTACGCCACACATAGAAAAAAATCGGTTAAGTGCGGGTCGGTCTCGCCCACGAAGGGTACCGTACCATCGTACAACGAAACTTAATAAATCAAAAAGAAAAAATATTTATGCCCCCACGAAGATTTGAAACTGACTTACGGATTGCGCGACCTACATCATGCCGGCTGCGCTACCACAAAAATATGGAAAGATGCAAAATAAATGATTGAATATTGATGTTATTTTATCATAACGCAGGGTGTATCATAATCATAACACGTCTTTTGTATGGGGACCCCCTTTAATTTATAAAATCTCGTTTAATTCACTATTTGTTCTTGTTGTGGCAACATTGTGTGAATATTTCAACTTTATAGCTATTACGGTTCGAGCTAAAGGACCCGCTGACAGACACACAGACAGACAAACGGACGGACGGACGGACGGACAGCGGAGGCTTAGTAATAGTGTCCTGTTTAGTACCCTAAAAATGACTCACCAATAGGTTTCTTCGTGACTGGATCCTCGTATAGACTGTGCTCGCCCACATATCGGAACTCGTTGTACCACACCTTCTTTGGGAAGTGTCGAGCCAACAATTTGGTCAGCCTGCCGGATAACAAAATGACCTCTTAGGGGCAAGGGCCTTCACCCGCATACAAACAAGACTGAGCCATGCACTACCATGGCTCAGTGCCGTTTGATAGGTGTGTCCGGTGTGTCGGACTAGTGGGCAACCCAAATAAATGTCAGAAATTATTAAGCTGCCCTAATTAGGTCTCCGAGATTTTGCAGGCAGTGGGTGAGGAAGGTGGAGATGGCGATGAAGTAAAATTTAATGAAATGAAATGGATAGGTACTGGTTACAAAGTCTAAGAATTTAAAAAAAAACAAGCTGGGTAGGTGAGGTATTTTACAGTTATATTTACTACTTCAATAATTATTTAGAACTGTATTTTACACAATATGTATTTTGTGGATATCCCATATAAAATGGCGAGAGAGTAGAAATAGAAATAGAAATAGTAATAGTAATAGAAATAGAAATAGAAATATATTTATCTGACAAATAAACATAGGGATATTAGAAAAAATAGTACAGGTTACGGTTGAGGTTAGTGACCCAGCAGAATAAAGTCCGCTACCCTTCGCGCTTTCAGAAACTGTGTTGCGGCAAGGCAATTCCCCATACTACTTGTCCAGCCTATAGAGACCTAAGTTGTTGTTGATAGTCAGTGGTAAAGAATAGGCCTATACTTGCCACATACTCTTAACTAACCTGTAAACGCTAAATCCAATAACAGCGTCTCCATACAACGTCCCCAAGCCTCTCTCGCTTCGCGTATCATCAGCCAGGTCTTCGCCTTCCAAGTAGAACTCCTTTAGCCGTTGTAATTGTCTCGTATTGGTCTCAGCGGGTAACATGAACGAGATTGGTGCGAGTCTGTCCCAGTCAGCGTTAAATTTTTCGAGGAGCGTCGCGTTTTTGAGGACATCTGGAGGAAAATGGAAAAGTTTAATTTAACATTTTTCATTTTATCCCTCGAGTATAGAACACAGTTTGCAGTCGAGTAGGTAATGAGTACTCCAAAAGAACGGCATGAGCCACTCCGAAAAATTCACATGCTTTCAAATCGAGCAGCCAGCATCACCTATGGGCGGCGCCAGCTATCAGGGAAGCCAAGCTAGGAAATTATGTTGGCAACCGCTAATAAATTATCTTCCACACGTTTGTCAGTCATTCGTCGACATGGTTGCCCAGAATAGGCCTGACGACTGTATCAAATAAATAATCAAAGATTCTAAGGGAAAATATTAAAAGGATTTAAAACACTGATTTAATTTGATTAAAAACATTGAGATTAATATTATTTTCAATAAAACGAAAAATTTAAATACTGCATTCGGCCATTTTGATTGAAACAGGAATCATAGCGCATGACGCTGCATGACGTCATGACAATGTAAACATCATTTGATTTATGCTAATTACTCATTTGGACATTGACATGTTTACTTATGCGTGACATCAAACCCGACGCCCTGACACCTGAGAGCTTTTTTCGCGCACTATTACAAAATATTAGAAAAATGGCTTTAAACTTCGTTAAACTTTAGTTTATTACCGGAATAAAGTTTTTCTCGTAAATAGTAAATGTGTACCCACATTATGGCAGAGTATTTCAAAATATTTCGTGATGCCTATTGCGGGCATTTTGAATATTATTTGCAGCGGATGACTTTCAGCGCAATTTTCAAAACGTCGTCGTGGATTATTTTTATGACGTTATTGTGATTAATTTCTACACTAAAAAGATAACACATTTCTTTGAAATTTCCGTACATAGTCAAATTTAGGGACATTCGTAAAGTTGACGCGAAAGACCTGGGTATACTGGCTCAATACTTTACATGATTAAATAACTCACTGAAAGCCAACCAGTATAACTCTTTCTCAGTCTGACTGACTATCAAGGGCACGGCGTGAAGCTTGCCCTCTTTGATTGCATCCATGGGCTCAATGTCGAGGAAACGAGGTTGCCCAAAGTCTTGTTCGACGATGGGTATCCAAACGGTGACTGGGTTGTGTTCAAACTCCTGCAATTAAAAAGATATACAGCTACTGATGATCATTCCTGCAGGATGATCCGACGACATAGCGAGGATAGCAATGGACGCGTCGTATACTGTGCACGTGACAATGCCTTTACTCAGCAATTGGTTTCCTGAGGCTGATGAAGATAATGATTGACTAGAAGAGATCTCTTATAAGATTGTCTTTTTAACACCAGTCGCCTTTTTCTGCAACTGCAAATGACTGAAGAACTTGGTGATATGTCGCAGACATTTGTGGCACTCTGTGTCGAACGTGTAAATGGACTATTTGCTTCCACAAAAACCTTTTTATTTTTACGTTGATTAATTTTGCTAACAGAAG
Organism: Argyresthia albistria; assembly: GCA_963457715.1. Lineage (NCBI taxonomy): Eukaryota > Metazoa > Arthropoda > Insecta > Lepidoptera > Argyresthiidae > Argyresthia > Argyresthia albistria. The sequence continues at coordinate 107,180 of OY735277.1, read as the reverse complement.
TTAGTACGCAACAATCCCTTATAAACAAATAAAACTTAATAAGCAATGCTTTTCTAATTGTGTTCTCATTTCATACTTGAGATATCATTTTTGTACTTATTGCTATTTATGCACTACGATGTAGTACTATAGAAACGAATGTCATGCTATGGACGTGTTGAATACATTTGAATATGATTAGCGGTAGATGTAAGTAAAAACGTATTATTGCGTTCTAGTTAAAAATACGAGCAGCTAACAACCAGATCATCATAGCTCACTGTTCATGCTGTCTCTAATGCACAAGGATGTTATGACGATTTCTCTTGCCCATCACAAGTTTTCAGTTGAAGAGTTTCCCGTCGTGTTTCGTAGGTGGACTCCAGTTAAGGTTGGCGAAAAGCAATGCCGAGAATATGACTCCAAATGACTTTGTCCTATTGCTGGACAAAAGTCTCTCTCCCCTCTTCCACTCTATCCAAACGATCTCCCTACAATCCTTATCATATAGACCCAACTCGTCTCTGTATCTTCTTGGGTTGGCCACCCTTTCTCTTTGCATTTTCTGGGAGCCAGTCTGTGACTCTTTTGGCTGAAATTTACGAACTTACAAAGAATCCCGGCAGAGTGTCCACAATCTCTCTCCAATTCTTCTTCCTCAGGCAGTCGATGATAACTCGACTGCTGTTGGTCGGACAGTCGAGTAATCTCGCCTGCTTAACTGTCACATTTCTTATCTCGCGTGGAGATGGCGCCATCATCGTGGGGGAACCTGACATGGCAATGGCGCGGTGGAAGAGACCTGGGGGCAGATTTTTGTCGGAATACTATAATTGAAACAAAAAGTAAAACTTTGAAAAACCGTCTGCCACAAACCCTATTTGATTAGAAACCAAGGTCAAGTGCTTTTTGAGTTCTGTTACCCTCTATTCCTGCCCCCCCCCACCCCTCCTTGGGAAATAATTTCGTCAAATCCCACCTCAGTGCTAGGGTTGCGGAACGCTACATAAGGAACCCCTGTACAAAGTTTCATGGCTCTAGGTTCACCGGCTTAGGCTATGCGTCGCCCGTCAGCCACGCATAGTAGATTGTATTTGTACCTAGGTTTGAGCATTTCTGGTGGCCATGTGTGGTCTTCATCATCAGTTCCGCATCACAATATTATGCTTACCATGAGTAAATGCACGAGTTATTATGAAAAACACAAAAATCACTGTAGGTCTGCCTATAATATTTGAAGAGTTCCCTCGATTTATCTAGGATACCATCATCAGATCCTGACCTGGTGTCAATAAGACCAATTCTATGTTGTGCTATGTTTTGTACATTGTGACGCTTGAATAAACGCATATTCTATTCTATTCAATTGGAACGTAAACCCTTTCAGACAAAAAAATATTTTCCAAATCGGTCTATCCGTCTAGGCGCAATCGGTGTAAATACATAAATAAAACAGCTATGGAATGCAATTAATAAACTTGAAACTTGAAACTTAAAACCGAGGAATTGTAAACCTCCTCCTTTTGTGAAGTCGGTTGAAAAGTACCTTTAGACATAGGCGAGATCATGTGCAGCACAACACTGGTAGAGCCCGCATTGCTACCTGCAATCGTGATGCAGTCTCGGTCGCCGCCAAACGATCGGATATTCTCGTTGATCCAACGTAAAGCTACCACCTGGTAAACACACATGGAGAATTTATGCCACCCTACGCTACACAAGGAACCAACTCACCACCTCACCATACCTGGTTTGCTGGAAGTGATCCTTTACTGGAGATAAGCTTGCCTTTGTACACTTTTATTACGTATTTTTGTCGTGTGTTATTTTTCTGTGAGCAATAAAGACATTAAGTATTTTATTATGAACCAATCCTATGATCCTAATCCACTAGACCTATGTCCCAGTGGATTAGGTGTGCGTTGTCTGTCAGACGCTATGCCAGAATAACGTATTATTAATTAATCAGGTATACGACTTGTATTAAGCAGACGGAAAACGCACAGCGATAGCGAATCAATGTTAACGGTGCAAATTGCCGTGTTTGGCTGTCAGTCCTAAAATAGGTGCCGCCGATAAACCGCAAACTCTAATAAAAGTCCAACGCACACCAAGACATACTCTATCTACACGTGATGGCACAGGTTTGGCAAAAGTATGGATCAGGAAATCGTAGCTTTAGTATAACGTGACTTTAGTTTTAAGTTAATTTTAAGTTTAAAACTATTTATTTCCCGAAGTTGTCAAACAATATGAGTAAGATTTCTGGTGACGGGCTTGTTTGTTGTTTGTGGCCAACCCGAATGTCAGAAGTTATCCCTAGGGTTAGGGCACAGCTCTATTACTGGTATACCTGGTCCTTAAGTCCATTGTTTCCAGGAGCAAGCGCGTCGCCCGTACTCAGGAATCCTGTGAAGAAAGATACATTACTCATGATACAAGTAAACAGGATATGAAAACTAAACGTTTACCGCTTCGAAACCCAAAGACGGACTGACTTAGACACGAAGGGAGACAACCTGAAGACTAAACCACCTGCAGTGACATGCTACAACTGCGAAAATGGAATATTAACTTGCACTCAATGTTCACGTAATTTTACTGCCAAGATTGGCTATATCAGTCATTATGAGGGCAGACGAACGACGCTCTTTAAACTAACCAGGGACTACATAAAGCGGTCGCCGAGGCCGGATACGGCTTGGAAGACATCATCACAAATAGGGTATTTTGTGACGTAAAAACAATTCCTATGTATGTTTGCTTGTTTTGTCTTCGACTCACCCAACGAACCCAATCGGTAGTTGATGGTAACAAGCACGAGATCTCTGTCCAGTAAGTGGTGAGGCCCCGCCAGGTCGCTGCGACCCGTCTCGCAGTAAAAGCCTCCAGGGTGGATAAAAACAATCACTGGGAGAGAAGCATTGCTGCAAAAGCATATAAGTACGGATAATTATATTAGTTTAAAAACTCGATCAATCGCAATCAAATGAGCCCAAACTCGATAGGATTTCGGTAGGAATCCCAGGGTTCTGTCTATACCACTGTCGAGCTTCATCATCAGGTTATGATGATCAAAATCGCTAGGACTTGCCGAGACGCATTTCATGAGCCCAATTTCGAGGGCTGTGTCGTAATCGTGATACAGAAGAGCGGCTTCACACACATAATCATCTATAAAAACATATCTACGTCACCCTTTTCCGTATGGAAATTCAGAGAAACAATTGTTATCATCCGTTCCGAATTGAAAGTTCGATAGGCTTACCCACTAGTGCTGCTAGGGGTGTATACATTGAGGCGCAGACAGTCTTCACTGAACTTCTTAAAGTTCTCTTTAGTCACCATTGATGGGCACTTAGGGCCTTCCTCGCTCGCGTCCACCTCTTCATTGTAATGGTGGATTGGTTTTGGCACCTGGAAGTGATAGACATGTCGGCGGCTTATCACCATGAACCGTGAAGTATCATTAAACGATGATATCATTTAAGGCAAATACTGCGATAGCTTGGGCGAAGACTTAGGTATTAGTTTGACATATACATATAACACAAAACAGATCACGTCGTAGTGCTCTTAAAAATTCATGTTTTTATTAAAAACCGCCATTTCATGATATGCCCTACGATATACCACCGACAGGGTTCCCCTTTTGGTACGCAAGGCAATATTTCAAGCTTGCATTTCCAAATCTTTCAAATAATTAATTGCATTGCTCAAATGATGGCATTTGAACAAAACGCAGGTACCTACTCTAACGAGAAAAATTACAACTTCAAAGAAAAATACTATTTACTTGCGCCACCTAGCGGTTTTAGCGTTTTTTTATGAAGTTGTCATTCTTCTCATCAGAGTAGATAACTGTGTTTTGTTGAAATGACGGAAAGGCAAGCTTGAAACGTTGTCTTGCGTACCAACTACCAAGGGTATCCCTACAGACGGTGAGCACCGGATTCGGACCCATATCTCCTGCGTGAAGACACGACACGGCAATCAAATGTTAAAATATAAATTACTTACCTCAAATCTCAAATTTCCAACAGGTGCCTCAGCATATCTGATTCCTCTGTAGGCTTCAAACCTTCTCCCTTTCCTGGTTTCCATCCAGGAACCATTGAAGGCACCATATGGGGTCACTGTCCGAGGGTTTGGAGGAATTTCTGACGAATAAGGTGAGGAATGGTCTGAGTCTTCCTGCAAAGAATTTGTTTCAGGGATCACAACTCTACTGCTGGTTCCGAACTTATTGTATCTCAGTTTCATCGTCATCATAAACATCATCATTCAGTCTTAATTCACTTACATCCATCTTTACAAGCCGTATATCTCTTACCACATTTTAAAAGAGATCATTCATTTTGGGCCAAAAGTGAAAGTGACGGCTCCGTTTGCTAGGACATCGATAGCAAAATGGCAGCCAATTTTAAAACATCTCTGTTGAAGCCCCCAGTTTCAATATGGCCCTGGTTCCAAAACGACTCCACTTTCAAAACCCTGGCTCATCCTATATTATGTTAACATGGTTTAAGCAAAGGTACCTAGATACTAAACCAACCGTGCCTAAACATCGAATCACGCGTCTTACTCACCTGACTGTATTGACTTTGGTTGACATTTTTTTTTGCCACGGCCGCTGTCACTAATAGGCTAAAAAGAACAGCTCTAAACCACATCTTCCTTGATTGTGTGTGGAGGGAGTTGCTGTGAGGATTGTCATATGAATCATCTTATATAGAGGTATATGTATTATAATGAATAGGTAACATTAGGGTTATTCTGGAAATAAGCGACTGGCAGCCAGATGGATCGATGTCATCATCGCTGGCCCACTATGACTAGAATGTGAGCCAACTCCCGAGTTGAGATTGTGCGTCGAGTCCGGCGCTCGTGAACTGTCTTGCTCCCAGTGTGTTCGAGGACTACTGACCTAAGAGAATAAACTAAGGCCGGCCACATCCAGTCGGAATTTTTCCGATTCGGAATTCCAAAACGGGATTCAATCCCATACAAATCGCGAAAATTCCGAACGGAAAACTTCCGTATGTATGTGGTAGATCCATAGATTTGTATGAATTTACTGCGTTCGGAATAATTCCGTTACGGAATTCCGCACCGGAATTGTGACTGTATGTGGCCGGCCTAAATCTCAAGGCACTGCGTCAAAACGAAAAAAAAAAACGGTCAAGTGCGAGTCGGAATCGCACAAGAAGGGTACCGTACCATCGTACAACACAACTTAAGGGCGAGCTCTAGGCAATCAGAACTTAGAATTTCATCCTTAACTTATTTTTTAAATTAAATAAAAAAAATAAAAAAGGTTAAAGCCAAGCTAAGCAAGTCTAACTGAGGAACCTACTGTGCCATTTATATAATGATTAGACAAATAACAAGAACACAAATTCAGATGCGGTGCGAAATTGTAAAATAAAATATTGTGACAGACAGACTTCTCGAGCAAAATTAATAAAATTACGTTTATGGGAAAGCAAAGTCACGCTGACACTCGTGATAAACAAGCTAGTGAAAAAACGTACAGCAATAATACTCGTCATTCCGAGCGATTTGTGTTTTGCTAAAGGCTGTTTTTGTCTAGGGCACCAGGGTCCAAACACCACTCAAAACAATAAAAAAAACCCGTCTCTTTGTAATATCTCTCGTACTTCAGTATTTGTTGTTGTTGCGGCAACAGATATAGTACATATTGTGTGAAAAATTCAACTTTTTAGCCATTACGGTTCGTGCTGTAGGACCAGCTGACGGACGGACGGAAGGACGGACAGACGGATAGGGTAGCCTTAGTAATAGGGTCCCGTTTGGTCTTCGAGGGTGCTTGATCGTTATTGCAGTTGCTTGAAGTTTGACCAACATGCATTTCAAGCCTGTTTGAACGTCTACGGGACAGTAATATTTAACTTTTTGTAGGTAAATGTAGGATTAAAATATTGGGCCTAAATTGTGTAGAATGTCTACTATAGTAAACACTGAATCCACCATAAAAATGTGGTGGTGCGTTCACAATAAAGAACGTTCATATAACACTAGTGTGACAAATTGGTGTGACTAAGGATCGGCTGGGAATAATTTTAGGCATCTATAGGTAACATTTGGCAAAACCCCTTTTGTTTATGTTGTCGTGGTCAGATGAGATGGCGCTGTGCGTAATGGCGGCTGACACTGTTGATAAAGTAGCTTATGTTGACAGATGAGAAGAGAACCCATGATGATGTGGTATTTAGTGAATAAAATATAATTAACTGGAATTGATGTGAAACAATAAACTTTTAATGTCGTTTCTCGAAGATAATAAACGGTCAAGTGCGAGTAGGACTCGCGCACCGAGAGTTCCGATCACACTTGTATATGTGTAAATGTAAATAAAATCAATAATAACAAAAGGCGAAAATTCACAGAATAGCTTCGGCATAAGCAAAAGTACGTAATAAAACAAATACAAAATATTTATACAAAAAAATGTGGCCAAGTGCGAGTTGGACTCGCCCATGAAGAGTTCCGTAGTAGCAAGTAATTATAAAACTGGATGTTTGTGTTGTAACTTTGTTTCCCATAGTATTTGTATGAATGACGAAGTTATCTTTGCGAATTTCAACCCCTTCACTCGCAGGAGCACACCGCGAAATATTTTATATCTTAAAAACTACTTATTATACTTTGTTCAAACCAATTTTCGTTGAATGTTTGTGTTGAGATACACACACAGCATATACTTTATTTTTTATTTTTCACTCTCTTATTTTAAAACTTAGAGGGGGGGGGGGGGGGGGTAACCGCTTTGGAAGGGTCTGTCTCTTTAACGATTGACTTTGAGGAAAAATGGTTGTAGAAACCTCAACGTCATTTTTAAATACCTATCTATAGACACCCCACATATATAGGTTTGATGAAAAAAATATTTTTTGGTGTCAGTTCCATGTATGATATTTAAATATGGAATATGGGGGCCACTTTTGAGGGGCCAAATAACAAAAAATTATATAATCAAAATATGTCGTGTGATATATCAAAATGAAACCGTATGGTGCGAGGATCTTAAATTATTTTTTTATAACATTTTTAGGACTAATTTTGAAAAAGTTGTGCTCAATAATTATGACCGATTCGCATGTCATCAAAACCTCTAGGGTACTTCCCGAAGTCCTAAAAATCTGAAATTTGGTATGCAAGTACATGTTTGCCCCTAAATCTGGCGTGCAAAGTTTGTATAAAAAACTGAATTTTAGGGTACTTTTAGGATATTTTCTTGGTGTTAGTCCTATTATTGTTGTACGAAACCCTCTCAACGCGAATCCAACTCGCACTTGGCAGCTTGCTTTTATTTTTTTATTGTTTAACTTACCTAAATGACTTGAAACGAGGGAGCGAAGTCTTCTGATACAGGTACTTTATACTTAAAAGAAGGTTTCAGCCTACACTATGTAAATGTTATCTCTGTTAAACAATTATTTTTTTTCTGTATCACCTTAAAATTTGATTTCACTCGCCATGAAATGGCGTAAAAATAACAAGAAAATACAAATAATGATTTATTCCGTAGTGGAGTGAGCATACGAACGCTCCCCCGTCAGTTGAGATATACCGGATAACGGTATATGAGATCGGAAGCTGGGCCTATACACACATACATCTACACTACACACACATAAGGGCGGATTTTTATGTAGGGCGGGCGGAATACGAACAACATAATTAGCTATTATGTACTCTCATGTCATAAAGTTCGAATTAAAAACTTGAATTCGAATTCATAATGACGTACTTTATAAACGTAATACCGCAATCTAATTTAAAAAAAATATTATGACATTGCTTCTCGAACAAAAATGATGTTATATTTTTTTCCGTTACGATACAGGTTATGTGATCTTCCAACGATATTTTGGCTGATTACCAGGGGGCGCCAGCTCCACGCAACCAGATCTGTCATCATCATCAATACACACTTTTCACATTAGTTCCCCCTGTAATCGCGCGACAAAAGATCGTTGGGAAGTTTAACTTTTTTTTAACTATAGTTGACAACCAAACAGCGCGTCAGTGTTGGATACTTGCAGGCAGATTTAAACAAAGAAATTCTTGTTTGATCTGAGGTTTGATACTGTGGCCCTTTAGTTATTGTTCTGAGCTCTGGCCCATGCTCCGCGCATGCGCTGTGAATGCTGGGTTTTGGCGGCAACAAAACGTCAACGTGACAACTTTTTGTTGAGTCTAAGCACTGATTTAAGTGGAAATCTTAAGTATGAGAGTAGATAAAGTAGTGTATAAAACTGCACATAACTAGGTATTACAACTGTCGTGGGTTACTATTAAAAACACTCGTGTTTTAATACCACTTATTATGCAACAGTTTCATAAATTATCTACCTTACCTTTTATTAGCTTTGACTTGACAAAAAATATGGTATTGTTCAGGATAAGGCCTTCTAGAATTTTATTACATATAACTAGTAATAATATACTAATCTGTTTTATTTTAATAGAATATGAATTCTTTACATTCTCCTCAAAATTATACACTAGTGTCCCTAGAACCGAAGCGTCACTCCTTTTTGCATATGCGAGGTGACAAAGACACTTCCAACCATCCTTAGATTTAGACGAAGTTCCATTAACAATGAATCTGAAACACGACGGGAGACCTAACAATGAGACGTACCTAGGTCCCAAACCTAGCATCTAGGTCCCAACTTGAATCCTAATGTTGAACCACGTAGCCACTCACAAAACAAAGGAAATATCACACACAGTGGTTACAGTCAGACTACGACAACATCTCAAGTGGCAAAATAAGGTACTAATATTCAAACATTCGTAATTTCGTATTTTTTTTCACAAAACAGATACACAGAAAATACATGAAAGAATAACAATGTACAAAGGCCAGCTTAACAATCCACAATTTTTAAAAACTGCGCTTTATAGCTAGTGATTTGATTCCCATTGTATTGCGGTAAGAGGCTTGCCCATAAATAGCAGATATATACAGGTTTTAACAGCTTTCTGTGACACCCTGTATAGGTATATTGTGTAATCATATTTCAGGGGGTTGTTAGGAACATCATGCTAAACAAGCAACGTTCACAATGAAACCGATTTGTTCAGAGCAACTTTAGTTTTCGTGCCGTAAATCAGCTGATTTGTATGCAGAAGTGAAATAAATCGGTTTCATAGAGAAAGTTGCTCAGAATCATGTTTCTAACAACCCCATAAAATATGACCTTTATGTTACACCCTGTATACATACATACACATTTATAGTCATATGTATTTCAAGGGGTTGTCAGGGATATCATTATAAACTGCGTTCACAATGAAACCGATTCGATCAGAGCAACTTTAGTTTTCGTGCCGGAAGATCAGCTCATTTTATGCAGAAGTGTAAAATGAAGTTGCTCTGATCAAATCGGTTTTCTCAAATTTGCTCAGAATCACGTTCTTAACAACCTCTTACCATATGACTACACCTATATGTTACACCCAGTAGATATGATGATAGCTAAAATATTTCTCAGGACGTTTTCCACATATGATCGAAGTTTCCACCATAATGAATTATTATTGCGTAAGAACTACAAAAAAACAAATATAACGTCACACTACGGGCTGGCAGAAGCATAGATAAGCCGGCGTTTGAATAGTCACTCTTTACTTCATTTATGGACCACATTCGAATATTAAAAACATAAACATTTACATACAGGCACATACATTGCTTCTGGCTCCACACTAGGATACGCTGTGTCGTGAGAACCAGAAACAGCTACATCACAAACATGAGTTTGAATATTGAGTAATAATTCTAACTAGTGGCTCTGTGAGCTGTAGACCTCGCGAGTATGTCGGTGGGAAAGCTGAACTGCTAACACACTATAATTTTCTTTCAATAACACATACAAACTTATGAATGTACCTGGTTACGTACATACAGTATGAAAGCAGCCGCACCAATAACTTTGTAAACTACATTTTGCGATTTGAAATACAATCTATTGACTTTTCACTAAAATAATATGGTCTGTGTCACTCTCACGATCTCCACAAATCTAACGACACCTCATTTGTTAAAATCCGTCAAGCCAATTGGGCTATATCGGTATTTTTACATTTTCAAACCCCATAACTCCGCCATTTTGAAAAAAATCTAAAAACTGGATCGAGTAAAAAATTCTAATTATTTTTCCAACCTGCTCACAAAATTTCACGAGAATCGGTTCATAAATGCGACCTGTAGAGGAGAACAACCGGACAGACATACGAAAGTATTTTTGCCCAAACCTGAAACGGAGACGCTTCGCTCGCTTCGCTCGCTCGGTCAAAAAATAACCCAAATAATTTTCTTTCAATAACACATACAAACTTATGAATGTACCTGGTTACGTACATGCAGTATGAAAGTAGCCGCACCAATAACTTTGTAAACTACATTTCGCGATCTTTAATACAACCTATTGACTTTTTACTAAAATTATATAGTCTGTTTCACTCTCATGGTCTTTACGAATCCAACGACACCTCATTTGTTAATATCCATCGAGCCGTTAGGGTTGTCGCGATTTTTTTACATTTTAAAACCCCATATCTCCGCCATTTTGAAAAAAATCTAAAAACTGGCTCGAGTAAAAAATTCTATTTATTTTTCCAACCTGCTCACAAAATTTCACGAGAATCGGTTCATAAATGCTACCTGTAGAGGAGAACAACCGGACATACGAAAGCATTTTTGCCCAAACCTGAAACGGAGACGCTTCGCTCGCTTCGCTCGCTCGGTCAATAATAAATTAGCGAAAGGTCCCGGTTTCGAATATCGGTAGATTACGTGCATCAAAAAGGTCAATTTTGCAAAGATACCAGCGCCATCAATTTATGAACTTGTAATATGGTTTTGTAGTCGTACTGTATAAATATGTTAGCTCCAAAGTTTTGTATTGTCTAGTCTGTATGAGGTTGTCTCAAGTTGTATGAAGTTGTATGAATCTGTATGAAGTTGTATCAGTATTTATTGCGCGCTTTGTTTAGAGTTAGCTCTTTTGGCTGCATTATTAAGTAAGATTGCAGTGAAGTTGCTTTATTTTACTTCTTCGAAAACTTTGGTGTAACACGATTATGTAGCAGGTATAAAGTACAGCGAGTAAGTTAAGTTATTGACAACTCGAAACTCTATGCATCTTTGTAATCTGCATAGGGTAGGCAGTTGCCTTGACAAAAGTCAAAATAATGAAAATACTATAGTTGGCCTACAGTACATACTCAGTTAAGATAATCTAAGTAAGTACTTACTTACATGAAAAAATATTTTTAGACCTAAAAACTTATCGGCTCGTTATGTTTGACTTTGGGAACGTATTATGATTGTTGTCTGGCCATTGTTTACAATTTTGCTACGACATAAGTTATTTGAGTTTACACGCGTAGAATAATTTATCCTCCAAATTAGACTAATTCATTTAATCCCGAATTATCAGTCTGAATTGCTCTGAATCTACTAAACTACTACTAACTAAATTGAGATCGATTCAACACTATCCTCTTAATAATTAGGATTGGAATTGCCTAACTTTGGGTTTGTAACATTTTGTAACTATTTTATAAGACCTTATTGTTTTTATACATAGAGTGCAATAAACTAATATGAATAAAAATATGTCGTTTTCTCATTTGTTGCGGGGACGGACGAGAACTGACGAGAATACTCGTAGGTACCTCAAGGAATCAGCTACAGAATTAAACTTTCATCGCAAAAAACACACACATGGGCAGCGCAACACACACATGGGCAGCGCAACACAATGAGAATAATCCACTTCTTCAGTAAAAGGGTAAGATCAAGATCGTAGAGAGGGGCCCATATTTTCTGAAAATCGGTTTTTCTTTGTGTCATTTGTTCCAGTACCAGAGGCCGCCAGAAAACGTTGGAGTGTTGGGCTGAGGGTCCACAACAAGAACTGAGGGTCCACAACAAGAACTGAGGGTCCACAACAAGAACTGAGGGTCCACAACAAGAACTGAGGGTCCACAACAAGAACTGAGGGTCCACAACAAGAACTGAGGGTCCACAACAAGAACTGAGGGTCCACAACAAGAACTGAGGGTCCACAACAAGAACTGAGGATCCACAACAAGAACTGAGGGTCCACAACAAGAACTGAGGGTCCACAACAAGAACTGAGGGTCCACAACAAGAACTGAGGATCCACAACAAGAACTGAGGGTCCACAACAAGAACTGAGGGTCCACAACAAGAACTGAGGGTCCACAACAAGAACTGAGGGTTGTTACCGGCTAGTAATAATAAAACAATAAGTAATAAGACTTTTTCCCAATGTTTTATTTATCAGCGTGGCCTCTCCCAACTAAAACCTCCCTGTCTATTGCCGATAATTGCCGATTAATTCAAGCTCACGTCTCTGGGCGCGACATAAAGCGATATACGCGCCCAACTATTGAGGCTCCACTCAACTTAAACGGCCTCTCAACTATCTTGCTGTCCGTGTCGGTGATTTGAATATACCTCGGTCTCACTATCCGGTGACGACGAACGAATTTTTGATAAAATACTGAAGGACTATTCTCACCCATTAGACTCTAAAATGCGTATTATACAAAAGGAGGAGCTTCGTCTTACAATAGGCAAAGGTCCTTCGCGATTGGTCCTTGGCCTATTATAATTGAAACAAAAAGTAAACTTTAGAAAAAACCGACTTCCACTAACCCTATTTGATTAGATTGAGTTTAATACAAATTTTTACCCCTTATTTCTCTCCGTTTTGGGGAATTAATTTCGTAAATCCCATCTCAGTGCTACCCTACGCTACATAAAGAACTCTTGTACAAAGTTTCATGGCTCTATGTCCTCCGGTTTAGGCCATGCGTTGCCCGTCAGCCACGCATAGTAGATTGTATATTTGTACCGAGTATTGAGCGGTACTGGTGGTCATGTGTGGTCTACATCATCAGTTCATCATCAAAATATTATCCTTACCATGTGCATTTGTACGAGTTATTATGAAAAACACAAAAATCACTATAGGTCTGCCTATAATATTTGAAGAGTTCTCTCGATTTCTCCAGGATCCCATCATCAGATCCTGACCTGGTGTCAATGGGACCAATGTGAAGGTAAATAAACCCTTTCAAACAAAAAAAAATTGGTTGCCTGTAAAGTCGGTATACGGGCGAAAGTTTTACGTGACAACGACTTTGAGTGATAAAATAATTTTAATGTGAATATTCATTCGTATAGTAGGAAGAAGGATGAAATAATAGTAACAATTTAAAACATTTATTTATACAAAGAATTATATTTAAAACATTAATTTATACAACCGGTGTGTATGCCTATCTCTCTCACACTCTCTCTCTCGCTCTGTCTCTCTCGCTCTTAGGCGGGCTAACTGTGCTCGAGTGGAAGGGACGCATGCCTTTCACTTTTTATGTCTGTCTCTCTCGCTCTTAGGCGGGCTAACCATGCCCGAGTGGAAGGGACGCGTGCCTCTCACTCGCTCTCATTGTGAGCGCATAACGTGAGCGGAGCGTAACGCAGTTTCTTGAAGTGTCACCCGGCAAACCAATTTATAAGACGTTGTCACGTCAAAATATTTTGCAAATCGGTTCATCCGTCTAGGCGTGATCGGTGTACATACATAAAAAAAATATCCCGACGAATTGTAAACCTCCTCCTTTTGTGAAGTCGGTTAAAAAGATGAACCACCTCCCACTAGTCTAATTCGACTTGCTATAGAAACGAGAATTTGCCTCTTGGTGTGACATTAAAGGTGGGTATCGAATAATATTATAGTATTTGTGGTATCGAGCAATATGTATAGAGCGTCACGCCTGTCCCTATACGGCGAGTTCCTTAGTCATTTCTTTATTGTACTACACCAAATACACATACATAAAACTTGTAACTGATATCCATTATGTATGTATGACTGAGGGAGGGCCTAGCCCATCGCCGTAGCTATCGTAATAAAATAGGCAGCAATTTTTCGCAACGCGAACCTTCCTCAGAAATGAGGCCGAGGGATTAAATCCAAAGGCAGCATGATATAAAATGATATTAACTGTGAGTGGAGGTTGACAATTCGGCAGATAATAATATGGTGGATGGTCGACGTCGGTACCAGGCGCACAGAGAGATAGTGCTAGTAATTTATGACGTCGAATATTGGTTGACCGACTGTGGACTGCAGTCGATACGGCAAAGATAAATACCTAATGCATTATTTCCCGAGATGGTACCTACCTAGTGGTTTTCCATAGCTAATAGTGAAAATCGATCAAGTGTGAGTCGGATGCAAAAACGAAGGGTTTCGTACCATCGTAAAAGATTAGACGCAAAAAACAAGTAGCTTCTTGGGGACCCCTAAATAGTTACGTTTATTTAATTTAAATACAGCCCGCTGAAGGACGGACAGACAGACCAGACCGGATGCTCATGAAAAGGGGCCCGTTTACGTACCTACGTTACGCAATTTATCTACATGTAGCCTAAACCAAAAACCGAACCAACCAGTGGCAAGCCCAGCCTCACAGAGACACCGAACCCCAATAACTCCGTGGTGCATCTATCTTCCTGCTCTCTGTGACGACAAGTGGCGTTGACACGTCATCAATCAGAGACGTTTCTATGGCCCACGAAAAACCTGGATTAAAGGACCAGGGGGCTGGCTACGCAACTTGCTGTGAAGCTATGCGGTCCTGGTACTTGCGTTGGTAACGTAGCGCCTTTTCCCATACTCGATGCCTGCATTTTGAGTGACTTGGGGCTAGTCCATCGCTGCAGGGAAATGAAGGTTTCCTTACAATATTCGTAGGATTACTTGCGTTGTTATGATTCGCTATTTTAGTCCGTGATTTTGTTTGGCTCCTGGGGGTAAGGTGGGGGCGAGCGGGGTTCCCGTCTCTTTCTCGCATAGGGTGAGGCGACGAAGAAAGATGCGACAGCCCTCTCAGAGACAAAGAAACTTGGCGCGAACTTGTGAATGACTGGATTTTGGTAACGCCATTTCCCATTATATATTATTAGATACCTATGGCAGTGGCATAGTCGGTACTGACAGTGGACGAGAAAAACGCCGCAGCTATAGATATTAAGGCGACAAAAAAGTCTAACCTAACCTAACCGAAATATTAACTGAGCGACTAACTGAGCGAGAAGTCGCTGGGCTTCGCTCAGTCAGTAATTTAGTCGCTCAGTTTTTTTTTTTCCATCGAATTCCCCTAGCCAGATAATACTTATTATGCAGGTTTCCTCATTTCAACCAATAAATTTAATATTGATGACGTCAGCTTTCATGTTTCATACATTTTCCCTTGCTTCGTTTCTTGGCTCCATCTCCCTTCAGTTTATTGAGACTCGGGTGATGAAAGTATGGCATAAAACGCTCGGCGGCACTAGTTATAGGGTGCGTCACTTTAATATATTACTCATGTTTGTAAGCAGTTTAGTTCGGTTTTTTATTTTGACTACTGAGCAAAAATATTAGATTCCCTTTTGGAACTTTCTTTACTAGACTGGTGCTTTATTTGGTGCTTTATTTGTTGCTTTTACTGGTGCTTTATTTGGTGCTTTCTTTACTAGACTGGTGCTTTATTTGGCCAAACGATAGCAAAAATGACCTCTGCGTATGGCAAAAGTAGTGACGCTATGGATGTATGTAACGGTAACAATATAACAGGCAAAAATATTTCTGAAAACATTTATTCGTACCTTATCAAAATTTATGGCCGATTTACTTACTTTATACTTACTTTATACTTTATTGCACAAAAACAGAATACAGACACTTAACAATAAAAAAATGTACAAAGGCGACCTTATCTCTAATAAGAGATCTCTTCCAGCAAACCTACGATGGACAGGATTAATTAATAAAAGATAGACCTATATATGTGCACAACGATAAATATTTAAATATATTATGGTAGAGAATGATAGTGTTCTTTAAAGCGATTTAAAAAAATGTTGAGTGAAGGACTGTCCCTGATAGCACTGGGAACTTTGTACCAGAGACTGGTAGCCCGAAGTCGGAACCCATGTTCATAATGACCGAGTGTGAGATCTCCTGGACCTATCCGAAGACAGAAATTCAAACCGATCTCGTAAGAAGCAAGGGTAGCGTGGATTAAATAAGATGATAAAGAGGCAAATTAGGATGTGGAAATCCCGACGAAGATTTTTCAATACCTAGTTATTGTTTATCTGGATCGACAGACACCCTGTAATTATTCAAGTTGAATTAAATTACAAAGTTAATAAATTAAATTAAAAAGTTAAAATTCAAAAGCCCACGGAAATCTGCATTTAATTTCGCAATCAATCACCACAGCAGTCGTCAAGTGCGTGAGTGATTGAACAAGTTTTTTCGTTCATTTATTATTTATTTTAGCATCTGTCACGGGCAGAGGGCAGGCCCTTCACCCGCCCTCCACCTCCCTTCACCCGCCCTTCTTGAGATTTCTTTCGCCTCTCGCCTGCTTCACTGTAAATGCTGAAACACAAGATCATGGCCAGAATACTCCCTTTGGACTAGATTGGTATTAGGAGCTGACTACCAAGCTAGTTGTTGAGAGGAAGAATGAGAAGGACACTGCGACGTCTTTATTAACGACTTCAATAATTGACACAAAAAGTAAACTTTAGAAAAGTCCTTTCACGCTTATTTCCCTTTCTTAGTGGAAGGCCGGCAAAGCCTCTCCTGTCCGTCCGTCTGTCTGTCCGTCACCAGGCTGTATCGCACGAACCATGCGATAGTCCAGCAAAATGCCCATCTTTAAAAAGTTATTCCAGCAGTTTGGGATACTTTCTGAATCCACAAAAAATATGTATTATAAAACAGTCCCTTGGCTAAAAATTTAGTGTTTGAAAACATCATAATGTCATTAAAAACTATGTGAAAAAAATAATAACCTAATAGTTGTTTTTTACCTAAAACGAGTTATTCCAGAAGTTCTACAAGAAACGCTGATATAATTCTTGTGTAAAAATTGGTAATCAAAATATCTAAAAATTTTGTGTTTAACATTTTAGAAATCATCAGCGGTTTTTGTGTAATTTGGAAAAAACACACTTTTTTGCACTTTCGCACTTTTCGCGCGGTCGTAAGTGTCGCGCTGCAGTTTACGCCATTATTTGCTTTATTTTATAAATTTTCTTTTATGATTTGTGAAAATTTCCACAACCACAAACCCAGTTGCTAATTTTAGCGTTACCAGGCGCCTTAATACACAGAACGTGTATATCTGCAGTCTAAAATATGTAAACAAAATAACAGAGTATAATTTAAAATGCGTCTAAAATAGACATTAGGGTGGGCCAACCACCATTTCCTAGTTTTAGGATAGAAAATAAAAAATATATAATAAACATAAACATTTACATACAGGCACATACATTGCTTCTGGCCCCAAACTAGGATACCCTATGTCGTGGGAACCAGAAACAGCGAGATCAAAAACATGTAAACATCCAATACCTGGGTTTTTTTGTCCCCAGCCGGGATTCGAACCCGGGACCTCTGGCATGGTAGGCAGATGCGCAACCGCTGTGCCACAGAGGTCGTCTGTATATTCTGACTCGTGATTTGAACCTCCGCCTTCCGATAATCAATCAAGAGCATTTGAAAGAAAAGTAAGATTATAATTAATTGATTGATTACGAAATACACGACAAAAACAAAAAGGATTAGGTATATTAATTGAACGTGATCTGTATAGTAGCTACCATAATAGTGAACGTTTTAATTAAGAAGTTTCCCAAAGTCAGATCAGATTGGACTTACATATTAGGATGGGGCATCCGCCCCTTTCGATTTCAAAGTTTAAAAATAAATATTAAAAAGTTAGAAATGACTCGTGAAGGATTTGAACCTCCGCCCTCCGATGATCAAGAGCAGTTGTATATCGGCGCTCTAACCTACTGAGCTAACGAGTCCTCGCGATATTTATTGGAATATGGCGACTGCCTGGCACTGAGTGCATGTGACGTCATTACTGTATGAATCACGAGGACTGAGTAAAGTAATGAATGACTGGCTTCAAGTGGGCGCACGTTATATGAGCAACATACCCGCAGATTCTGAAAGAGTGGACAAATGTAACAGGCGATCAATTGAAGAATCAAAATAGCGGCATTTTTCTGGCTAAAATCAGTAACAGTCACATGCTAGGTGTGGACACAAAATATATGATTTTATTTGATCTTGCCTTGTTACTTACGCAGAATTTGATTTTCTGTTTAAAATGCGGCAGGTTTGTCGTCCGTATTCATTTAAGGCTGAAGTTTTGTTATTTAGCGCTGAAGCCTGAAACTCAACAGATGGCCGCCGCTAATTATACCTGACTAGTTGTTTACTTGCAGAACTCGCAATTTATCGCGTTTACTTTTTACTGGTCGGAAAAATATTAACACCTCCTGCTTTGCGACTACTTACTTCTAAGAAATATTATTCTGGCTAAACGGGAGCTTGACTATGCCTCTGTCATCGCATACAGGAAGAAGCACGATGCTGTTTAGTTTTTTTTTGGCAATTTTGAATGTAGAAATATGCATAAAAAATAGAGTAGCACAAGGCATCATGTATACCAGAAAAAACATAGGTTTATTTAAGACTTTAGGTCATAATCATAGTATTAGCACTAGAAATAGAAATAAGATTGCTATGCCCGCGTTCAGACTCAGTAAGGTTGCTCACTCTTTTATGGGAGTATGTGTTAGTTTTTATAATAAATAAATTAAAAGTAAAAAAACATTTTTAAACAAAGCTTTTATTTAATGCCCTAAAAAGAAGAAAATAAAATTTCAATTCAATCAAATGCGTCATTTTATTACATTACACAATTTATACGATATAAAAGCTTGTTGCGAGATTTACTTGTGTAGACTTAATTAGGTGGGTAGGCACCTATTTGCACAGACTTGGAGATAAATCCCGCAACAAGCTTTTATATCGTATAAATTGTGTAATGTAATAAAATGACGCATTTGATTGAATTGAAATTTTATTTTCTTCTTTTTAGGGCATTAAATAAAAGCTTTGTTTAAAAATGTTTTTTTACTTTTAATTTATTTTTAACTTTTTAGTCTCAGCATCAGCTCAGCTCCATGTCATAAAAAATATTCTAGGACTAAAGTATTCGTCAAGACGAATCGAACGAGCCCAAATTCGACGGGCTTGCGATGTTTTATGACAGAGTTCCCATGACCGTCTTCCGTCTCCAGCATCAGATCAGCTCCATGTCATAAAAAAATATTCTAGGACCAAAGTATTCGTCAAGACGAATCGAACGAGCCCAAATTCGACGGGCTTGCGATGTTTTATGACAGAGTTCCCATGACCGTCTTCCGTCTCCAGCATCAGATCAGCTCCATGTCATAAAAAAATATTCTAGGACCAAAGTATTCGTCAAGACGAATCGAACGAGCCCAAATTCGACGGGCTTGCGATGTTTTATGACAGAGTTCCCATGACCGTCTTCCGTCTCCAGCATCAGATCAGCTCCATGTCATAAAAAAATATTCTAGGACCAAAGTATTCGTCAAGACGAATCGAACGAGCCCAAATTCGACGGGCTTGCGATGTTTTATGACAGAGTTCCCATGACCGTCTTCCGTCTCCATCATCAGATCAGCTTTAAGTCAGAAATATATTGCATTGTCATCCGACTTATACACGTATGCGAAATTTCAGCTCAATCGGATAACGGGAAGTGGGTCAAATTCAAGCCGACATTTTTGACGCGAACCGTGATACCCACAAACAAACAAACAAACAAACATACATACAGTGCAAGTTAAATAAAAGCTTTTAAATACCTAATGAAGCAACGGACCTACCAGAAAGGAGGTTCAAAAACTATGTCAAAAACGGCCTATTGAAGAAGTCTTATTACAGTGTAAAAGAATATTTAGATGACAAAACTGCATGGTCTTTACCATCTCAGCGCACAGAAATCCAAAGAGGGGCGATGGACTGAGTCAGTACGTCTCTCCTCGGTGTATTTCCTTAGACTTAAGTAGAAATACATAACATTGTATTTTTAAGGCTCTGATATTTTAAAAGAGGTACGGGGGAGGTTTCTTGCCCTTCTTTGCTCCATCCCTAAGCCCACAACTTCCGAACGGGCGGTAGTATACAAAAATATTAATATTATATTGACGTTGACTAAGTAATATGTATGATTTTATGGTCAATAAAAATTTTGAACTGAACTGCATCCCTTGTTTTTTGTGTACTTTCAGAGTATCAGTGTCATTTGTCTGTCACAGAACTTTAATGGTTGCTTGTCCGATGATTTTTCAAGCTGAGACGCCCTTATGAACATGCAACTGACCAGGCACTAAATAAAAATATTTAGAATTAGAATTAGAATTACGTTTATTGCTTCCATTCACATTTGCTCTTAAATCAAGATACAATTTCATCATTATTTTAAATATTTTCAATGTACCGCTTATCACGTTCTAAAACACATGGCTGATTCACGTATTGATGATGTCACCTTGCAGAATCCAGCCACCATATTCGAACCAGCGACGCGAGGACTCGTTAGCTCAGTAGGTTAGAGCGCCGATATACAACTGCTCTTGATCATCGGAGGGCGGAGGTTCAAATCCTTCACGAGTCAGATTTTTTTTAATCTATTCTAAAATTAAAAAGTCACTATGACTGCCTCACCATTATGTCTATTTTAGACGTCTTTTAAAGAATATTTCCTTCACGAGTCGTTTCGAACTTTTCAATATATATTTTTTAAGCTTTGAAATCGAAAGGAGTTGATGGCCAGATGCCCCACCCTAATAATATCCATCCATATTATGATGTATCTGATTGTAGAAAACTTGTTAATTAAAAAGTTTATCGAACGGAGGCACATTAAAAATTAAATTCAAAATTAATAACATCCGTTTTCTGTAGTATTTTCATTTCTACAACTTTGGCAATCAAATTCAGTTTCAAATTCTTCATCTGATGTTTATGTGTAAGTATTTTAATGCCCGGAATATTAGGGACATTTTTCTCATGTATACTTTTGATATAAACCACTATAAACATCACCGCATCGATTTGAGCTGAAGGCCGAATTTTCGATCATCATAAATGTAAAATCATTCTGTATAACGAGAAATTTTTCAATTCACAGAGACCTACGTAAAATCAAAATGTTATCAGACTGAAGCCGGTAATAACTTCTAGCATGTCAGAGTTCAATACTATACCTCCTCTATAGTCAAATATACAGATAGTGCAAGTATGAGCCGGGTGCGCTAAACGGTCGCAGACAAACATACATACACACATACCTACAGATCGAAAATGTCCCCTTCGCAGGGTTTTTATATCGATTTGTCGAGATATTGGCGTTCGATGGACTCCACCTTTAACTACAATCCGATAGAAACACAGAGAGATCACGTCGCTTATATTGTTGGAATGGTAGTCCAGATAGGCTTCGAAAATTGCCGGAGGCATAATATGAATTATTACGTCTCATAAACTTGATTACCTTTATTACAGACCGACTTGCCTCAAATGATCTGAGAAAGTTCTAACAGTACCGGTAACGTTTTTGTTTTATTATTTTGAGTGCTTACGTTTTGTTGTCCGATGGTACGGAACCCTTCGTGTGTGAGTGCGACAATTAATTTTTTGACCCAAGTACGAATTCCCAAAACCAAAGCGGAACCAAGCGACACTTGTCGCGCTAACAAATTGTCAAACAAGAGCCTTTGAGGGGAGCGGTGACGAATGTTCACGCTAACTGCTTTAGGGGCAAGCCAGGGACGGGGGCTCGATTTCACGGCGGCCATTTACATATCGCGCGGGAATGTGGGATCGGGGAAGTGGGGTTTATTTCAATTCCTTCGATCTCCGTACCCGTGGCGATAGGATAGTCCCCTGTCACGCAAATGGCTAAAGCTGGGCACATATGTGTCTGCCATCCCGTATTGGAAAATGAATATCAAGATACCTGTTTTTAGGGATTCATATCTCAGAAGGAGAAACTCTTAGAGGATCACTCGTGCGTCTGTCCGTCCGTCCGTCACAGGCAATTTACTCTGAACATATTGGACCGATGAAGTTGAAAATTGTTATAAATATCAAGTGACACAAAGACAGAGGTGCAATGTAAATATATAAATATGGAATAAGCTCGCCTTTGTACACGTTTTCTATGTTTTTTATAGTCCTATCTATGTTACTGTTTGCGTGCAATAAAGAAATTATGAAATAATGAATATGGAGGCCACTTTATGAAATCGCATGGTGTGAGAATTTTAAATGTATTTTTATAATATTTTAAAGACTTATTTTGAAAAAGTTGTTATCAAAAATATGACCGATTCTCATGTCATCAAAACCTCTAGACTCTAGGGTACCTACTTACTGAAGTCCTAAAAATCTGAAATTTGGTATGCAAGCAAATGTTTGCACCCATATCCCATAAAAACTCAAAAATCTACAACTTTAACCCCCTAACCCCCTAAATCTGGGGTTCAAAACTTGTATGGAAAACTGAATTTTAGGGTATTTTGTTGGTGTTAGTCCTATTGGTGTACGTAACCCTCTCAACGCGACTCTAACTCTCACTTGGCCGCTCTTTTAGGGTTCCGATCCATTTGTTGTCCGTCCGTCCGTCTGTCGCATCAAGCTGAAATTTATATCAATTACTCACAAAAGTATTGCTTGTCGCAGGTAGCTATTTGTCGCACCGTACTACAAACACCCTGTATAAGAATTTATGTACATGTACATACCAACCAAACCAACTAATTGAAACTTTTAAACATGCCAGCTTACATGTCGATTCATCGTATATAGATAGGTACCTGCTAAACTCTCGACTCAATTCGGCTATATTGCGATGAATGGTGGAATACGTTGGACCAATCAATTCCATTGTCACTAGTGACACCTGTCAAAAACAGTGACACCTGTCAAAAACAGGGACACCTGTCAAAAATAGTGATACCTGTCAAAAATAGTAAAAACTGATATCAATCTTGACATATGTCAAAAACGTTGACACCTGTCAAAAATAGTGACACCTGTCAAAATAGTGTCATAGAAATAACCATGACATTGGCCAGTAGTACACAGGTAATAAAATTTCCCCCGTGGTACTACCAGAGCTGTTAGCAGTACCACGGGTAATAAATAACGGGCCAAGTGCGAGTCGGACTCGCGCACGAAGGGTTCCGTGCCATTATCTATAAAATACCGCAAAAAAAATGTATGGGAGCCCCCCCTAAATATTAATTTAATTTTAATTTAATTATTTATTTTTAAGTAAATAATATACTCAATATATTGTGAACATTTTAAGCGTCTACCTGCTACCATTATCAATATCGAGCAAAAATGAGCAAAAAAATCACGTTTGTTGTATGGGAGCCCCCCTTAATATTAAATTTCTTTTGATTTTTAGTATTTGTTGTTATAGCGGCAACAGAAATACATCATCTGTGAAAATTTCAACTGTCTAGCTACCACGGTTCATGAGATACAGCCTGGTGACAGACGGACGGACGGACAGACGGACAGCGAAGTCTCAGTAATAGGGTTCCGTTTGGCACCCTTCGGGTACGGAACCCTAAAAATACCCGTGGTACTACTGGTAGGACCACTGGTAGTACCACGGGGAATGAAGGACTTTTACTATCCGGTGTGGTGGAGGCACGGCTTCTACAGTAAAACGAGCAACAAATTACATCTGTAATGGGCTTGTCCCTTGAAACAGTATTTGACGTATTCTCCGCCGGTAGCCGCGGAGTTTTATGAATAAAACTCAAATAAAAGTGCCATTTCAGCAGCCGCAGTAACCGTAAATATAGATCAATGGCGGTGAAGGTAGTTTTATATGCTTACCTGTATACAGGGTGTAAGTTAACAATAACATTATGAGCATATGACTCCACTACAAGTAAAGTAAACTGAGCGTTACTCATTATTTTTAACCGACTTCAAAAAAGAAGAGGTTTCTAATTCTATAATGTATGTATGTTATATTGTCGGAAACACAAAATGTTCATACAGATTTCATTATTTTATTGCTTCCATACTAGGTAGTAGTTTTAGTTAAAGTCTCCACCGCATTTGAGGAAATAAAGGCTGTCATAAATCATAATTTCTTTATTGCACACAATTAATTGCAAGAACAAAAAGTAAATAAAAACAGTGTAAAAGGCGAGCTTATCTCTAAAAAGAGATATCTTCCAGCAAACACCTGAACCACGCCAGGTTCACTTCAAATCAAACAAAACAGCGAGAACGGCTGCACACACACAACTACATTGCGTTCCGCAATTCCTCATAAGCACACGCCGCCACACGCACACATTGCCGAGTTTCGAAGTGTTCGAGTTGTACGAGACAAGGCATTGCATTGCAATGCACTTCAACGTCATTCGTCCGGCGCACGTATTATTTTGGTTGTGAATGTTGAGATTTGCGACACACACGTCACGATATTGTTGTTTATTTTTCATAATTTTTGCAAGATGAGTATAAATTGTATAAATATTGTAGCTAAGCGACAATCCTAGCCGTTTGGGCAAGAGCAGGTAGTAAGGTAGGCCTTGTGAACTTACTACTGAACCATCACTATAGCATAACATCGTTATAGCATTCACTCAAGACGCCGCAGTTTCCGGTGGGAACCGCTTCGAACCGGATTAATCTAGAACCGGAGGAAGCGAATAACTAACAATATCCGGACACCGGGCATTGTGGTAATATGATAGTAACCGATAAGATACTGTTCCTCTCGGGTCGGTGAAATCTCATGATTAATTTAAAATTCAGATTTTTGTTTGATGCGAATGAAATATTGACTGATTTTCAAGTTGAAAAGAAAAAAAAAACTCAATACAAAAAGTTCTGATGTTTTACATCATCGCTCATCCTCGAATGAAATATACGCATTATTTGTGCAATGTTGAATTGAATTGAATTGATTGAACATTCCCGTCAAACGTTAATTCCGTTACAAATCCGTCGACGCCTGCATTTCCGCGAGTAACCCAGATGACTCGGTTCTGTAGAATTGCCGCGCTCTTGGCGGCAGGCGCTCAGATCTCGGCGATAGTCGGCGTCGGGCTCCGTCTGTTTGAGTTGGGTTGTTCTGGGTTCAAGTGGAATTTAAATTTATAAGTGGGGTTATATATAGCGTCTCGAGTGTTGATTTCGATTCGGAAATCCTGTCGTTGAGTGCAATTCCTCACATTCATGTTGCTAACAATGTATCTTCTCAAATAATTTATCTCTGTTTAACAGGATAATACTGTATTCTACAGTAAGTAGGTAGGTAGGTGTCTGTATTCATATCTATTGCAATAGATCAGGGTCCATTTGCACCAAAAACACTGAATATTTTAATGGGATAATTTGTACTACGACTTGATATGTCAAACTTAATTGTCAAAGTCAAAGGCATTTATTTGCAAATATAGGTTGTGTGGTGTTATGTACATTTATAGGAGCTTAACTACTTATATCTTTCCTCTAATAAAAAAGATAACTCACAGTTCCTCATAATTTTAATTTTATGATTTGATTTATCGCATTAAAATTTGACATAATTCATACATTTTGACAGCTGCTGAATAGAATTAAGACGCTCATCGTAATTAAGTTCTTGGTGCAAACGGCCCTAAGTATTTGTGTTTTGGGTCTAGGCCAAAAAATTATGATTCGAACCACTCATACACACGAGTACAGTCACTCATAAAATAAGTCCGATTTTCGATAAAGATAGGTGATTCGATGATTTTGATAAACTGTCACATTCGAGTCGCCGTCGATGAGCTTCAGTGGGGAAGTCACGAGTTGACACATGACTAGTCCCACAGTCCCACAGTCCCACAGTCCCACAGTGAGTCCCACTACATTGATCTCACATTCCTCAGCTATTTTCCCCACATTATAGCGTAACTCCGCTGATATTGCAGTTTGCGGTGCGCTGGACAAGGAGCTTTTAGAATGGAGACGCCACCCTTAACCCACTTCTTTTTATAATACAGGGGGGTAGTATCTGCACCTGGTGAGGCCTTTGTACATTTCCCCTTCGTCTGGTACTTCTAGTTCAGCAATACCAGAGTGGGAGGCCTGGCCCCCGATTCTCGCGCTATCGAGATCGTCTATCGAAAACGACAGACGATCTCGATTCGATCTCGTTGTACAAATTCTATAAACATTAATAAATATTAATGATAATTAAAATTAATGCATTACATTGCGTATTTAACACGATTACAAATTTATTACAGAAATATACACAATTAATCATTAATCTGAGGACAACAGATTTTATATTTATTTCGATCGAAAACGGGTCGAGGTATCTCGGTTGGTCGAAAGGCTAGTCGTAAGAATAGCTTTTTCTTGTTTTGATAGAGATTTCGGTATATCAAAATCGATATTTTGACCATGGACATGATCTCGCTAGTGCCAGAATTGCCCCCCTGAATGTTTGAGCAGGTCTGAGGTCGACTTTAATACCACACTGATAAAGCTCGGGTTTCACAAAGTTTTGAAGTCTAAATAAAGTAGCTGTCATCAAAGGGTGTCATTGTGTTTCAGTCTTGTAATTTGTGCAATTATTGCGAAGATGTATCTGTAGTTGTATTTCTTTGGACCTCGGTCTTCCCCCACAATTTTTTTTTCTTCTGTAATTTCATTCAGGAGGCATTTCCAGTCCTAATGATCCTTCGTCGCCGGATAACAAAGTCACTTTATTGTCCTACCAATAAACCCTTTGTTATTAGCTCGTAAACTCTGACTTCTACTAGGTACACAGAGTCCAGAACCTTTTTGCATTTGGTGTAACACCGGGAAACATTTGTGATCGAACCCGTAAGCCTAGGCATTTCCTGCACCCGCTTAACCTTTAACTAAAACTAACTCTCTTGAATTGTTCTCAAAAATTATTCAAATTCTTTGAAAATGCTTGACATAAATCCAAGAAAAACATTAAAAAAAAACATAAACCATTTTATTTACAGCTGTCTTTTGGCGTGCAGTGACAGGTAGAACCACTTGATGACCAATGAGGAATGAAAGGTGATAAATTGATGACAGGTTCATTGCATTTATAGTCTAGCCGCTGAGAGAATGCGATCCTGACACATGTTTATAGTTTGTTGTCTCATTAGTGGATGGTCAGCACCGGAATTCGAAACTGCAACTTCTGCGTGAGAATCGGGCGGGAAACCCACTAGACCACAGAGCTCTATACTTACTGTGTCATTTTTAGGGTTCCGTACCCGAAGGGTGCAAACGGGACCCTATTACTGAGACCTCGCTGTCCGTCCGTCCATTTGTTTTTCCTGTTATTTATTTATTTATGTAACAAAGCCTATCAGCACAGCACAAAAAAATAATGGCAGAGAACTTAAATTAAACTAGACATAGGCCAATTAAAGGCTTTTATTTTGTAGGCAAAACATATTATATTATATATTTTTTCTCTTCTCTTTTGCAGGTACGTACGGTCTGAAAACCAGCGCTGTGAGCTAAAACATGTCTTTGTTACTCACAGAAAAAGCTGAGACCGTCTCTTTATAGGGTTTCGTACCCGAAGGGTGCCTGACGGCACCCTATTACTGAGACTTCGCTGTCTGTCCGTCTGTCCGTCCGTCCGTCTGTCTGTCACCAGGCTGTATCTCATGAACCGTGGTAGCTAGACAGTTGAAATTTTCACAGATGATGTATTTCTGTTGCCGCTATAACAAAAAATACTAAAAATCAAAATAAATTTAATATTAAGGGGGGCTCCCATACAATAAACGTGATTTTTTTGTTCATTTTTGCTCGATATTGATAATGGTAGCAGGTAGACGCTTAAAATGTTCACAATATATTGAGTATCTTATTTACTTAAAAAATAAATAATTAAATTAAAATTAAATTAATAAGAGGGGCCATACATATTTTTTTTGCGGTTTTTTATAGATAGTACGGAACCCTTCGTGCGCGAGTCCGACTCGCACTTGGCCGGTTATTTAGTCTTATTAAACTAATGTAATGGAGGCAGCACAGATCAGGGAGGAATGGTCTGAGATAGGGGAAGCCTTTGCCCAGCAGTGGGACACTATGCAGGCTAAATAAAATAAAAAAATGTACAATGTAACTGTTTTTTCTATGTATATTTTTTTAAGGCAAAATAAACTATTTCTATTCTATTCTATTCTGTTCAATTCATGTCAGATAAGGATGCAGTCCCCTTTGTGGGAGCGAGATAGACTGAAAAGTAGCGCGGGACGGACAGGGACATAGACATGTGTCAGGAGCGCATTCTCTCAGCGGCCAGAGTATAGTTGCTTAGAGCTGGCGCCAACATGTAAACGTTACTCATCAGCCAAAAGGTAATGAATATGAATTCCATCTTTGGTTCAACGAATCTTTACAAGCACAGGGTCTTAGTAACGCTGTAACCAGGAGCATCTCCCCCGAATAGTTTTGCTGACGAAGCAAAAGAAAGAAAAAAGATGACGTAGGTACGAGCAAGTCTAGAATTTATGGCGAATGCGGGCATCTGCTCGGAATCCAGGATTGCTCTAGTAAAATCCGAGATTTTAGTTCCGCTCACAATAGACGAATAATATTGACCATCGGAACATAATCTTAAATATGCGCTGAATCCAGTAAAGAATGGTCCGGTAGTAAAGCTTACCTTGGCGGGGGCTTTACTGCGTGCTCGAACAAGGCGAGGAGCCCACCCCCTGTCATGCACGTTACCGAATTTCTGGCTAAGCGTAAGTATGTCAAAACTTACTTCGTTGTTCCAATACTATGATGGAATCAGCAAATAACAGAATCCAATCATGATAGCTATATGTAGCTCTGTCAACAAATTGAGATAAATCTTAATGTATTATCTTTTATTTTATAGAACACATTATGCCTGCGATTTGGGAGGCGACACGAACAGAACAATACTAACTAAACTAATTAAAATGGTGTGTTTGGAAAATGGAATCAGTGGCCGCCGCGCAAGAGCTTTCGGATTTGAAGGTTGTCAGTTTAATGCCTTAGTTCCTCTAGTTTAATGGTTTTGACACCTCCCAAATAGCCCCCAATAACAGTTTATAGACAATAACAAATGATTAATTATAACTAAAGTATACGTAAAAACTAAACTAATCTTAATTAATTATCAATCAAAGTATGTTCAGCTATTCGGAACAAATGACGAAAACAATCGCTTTTACAGTCCGCGCCATGTTATCTCAATGGCGCCATGTGTATTTGAGTCTGACTGAGGGAAGGTAGAGGCGGGGATTTTTTTCACTCTCGCATATGATAAGAGGGAAAAAGAGAGGTTACTCCTCACCTTTCCATCTCTTAGCCGAAGATTATAATAGGAAAAGTGACTATTGTTACATCTTAAGTGATTAATAAAGATACTTACCAAAACTGTTACGTAATATATTATTTTCATATCATTGTTAATGATATGCAATAAATGAATATGAATATGAAATTTGGCGCAACTGTACACTTAATTCCTGGTCAAGTACTTAGCTTAAAAAATATAAACAAACATAATTATATGACTATTTATTTATTTACACAAGCATTTAAACATAGTCAAGTATTATGGGAACACCACTTAAACCACTGGGGTTTGTGTGTGGTGTGATCTACTAACTATCAAAGTTCATCCGAGAATGCAGTTAACTCGCGTTCGAAATAGTCGTACTAACTGTCTACCGGACAGCAAATTCGACGCATTTATCGCTATAAAGTTAGTTTATTTATTTAGTGTGTGGATAATATGTCAGTTTTTAATATGTTTGTTCGCTTTCAGATAAGCAGCTACTGAAAACCTGTTCACAACCGGAAACCACGGAGACAAGTCACGAACGAGTCCTCGCTCGTTTTTGCTGCTGGTTTACCAATCGGTTTTCAGTAGTTTCGTATGGTTTCATGTGCCGACATAGGTCGCCGAATATTCCACATAACAACAAATGTAGCATTAGCGCAAATGATTACAAAATGCAACGTGACAATAAGCCATATTGAATTCATATTCATAACCATATTCATTGTATTCAGCCTGGAATTCAGTAATGCATTCACAATGCGATGTGGAGCGTGAGATAATTTCACAAGCGAATGTATTATTGCAAATCATAGAGTTTTAATACTAGAATATGCGTTTTTTGATGATGCGGCGATGGGCTAGCCCCCTGTCATTGTAGCAGCAGTTTCCTATACCTCTTTCAGTATTACTTGCAATACTATACCTCTAGACTTTTAAAAGATTTTAAAATAATAAATTAAACCAGTGCGGGTTCAAACTTACTTATTATAAATTTACTTACTACTTTGTTTATAAATTTTACTTGTATGTTAAGTTGTACTAACTTGACTCTCCGTAAACTCTCCTCATGGTCCAATACGCTTTGAAAAGCGCTGATTTAATTGCAATTCCGTTTGTTCGTCGGTCAATTACTCCGGCTTTTTGTTCCGGCCTGCTTTCGACTATTCGGCCAATGTTCGGTTATTCATTAACTACCCCGATATTGCAATGACAAGCCCATTGTGTGGAACAACTCGAATTAAGTCTGATTAAAATTTGGGACGCGAGTTGTCGGAATCATTGCGAACTCATTTTGTCGAGAACAGGCATTGCGAGTTATTTGTAATTCATTGGGTTTGTTGGTTCCGCTCATGTCCTATCTTACGTTCATATTGTCTCGTATTTTTCCCGTGGCAGAGGTATAAAATTGTGCTTATGTTTAACATAAAATAAATAAATCAGGCCCAGCAAGATCCTTGGCATTTAACCGAGCTGCCATCTCTCTCTTTCTCGCATAGGGTAAGGTGGGGCGAGGAGGAGAGGTGAAAGTTCGCTTAAACGCCAAGAAACCTGGCGGGAGACCCTTCTGTTTTCAAATATTATTAAATTCGCATAAAGAAACGATCATCAATATAAAAGGTAGGTGTCCATCCAGTCCAGATTTTATGCGCAAAAAGTGAAAAAGTTTTGGTCGATCGTTCGCAGAACCGGAGCGGTCGCCGGAAGCCCAGAACCCATTCATCGCATATCTGGGCCATTGCCGCCGACCATCGCTCGAGCACCCGCGACCCGCGCTGCTTGACCCGCCGAGTGGCTGCGACCCGCAACGTCGTGGGTCGCTTGATGAAAAACCGAGGAAAAAGACCCGCATATGACAGTTAACGAAGGACGGATGATTTGAAACAATGAAATAATGCTTGATTGAATTTATTCGAATAGGCATCACGAAAGATTTTAAATCAAGAGGATTTGCCATAATGTGGGTACACATTTACTATTTACGAAAAAAACTTTATTTCAGAAATAAACTAAAGTTTAACGAAGTTTAAAGCCATTTTTCTAATATTTTGTAATAGTGCGCAAAAAAAAACTCTCAGATGTCATGGCGTCGGCTTTGATGTCGCATAAGTAAACATGTCTATGTTCAAATAAGTAATCAACATAAATCACAACAAAACACAGTGATGCTTACATAGTCATGACGTCATGCAGCGTCATGCGCTATGATTCCTGTTTCGATCAAAATAGCCGAATGCAGTATTTCAATTTTTCATTTTATTGAAAATCATATTAATCTCAATGTTTTTAATCAAATCAAATTAGTGTTTTAAATTCTTTTACTATGTATTTTCCCTAGAATCATTAAATATTTGATTATTTGATACAGTCGTCAGGCCTATTACAATAAAATTGTAATATTGCATTGTCCATGATATTGAGCAAAACTGCCAGAGATCTTTTAATTCACTAAATTGCAAGTTCTATGTCCTGCGCTGGGATTCGATATTCTTGTGCTAATGATAATGGAATTTCCTGCTGCATCTACGTATATGAACCCCACCTATCTACCAAATGTTCACAGAATACGCCACGAAACGAAATCTCACAAATAAAATACATTAACCGCACACCGTCACGCCGTTTCCCATATGGGGTGGCCGGGCACAGTTTATCAATACGTCTGTCCTATATTGGTCACTCTCTATCTTAACTGTTTAGATAATTATTACCTAGCCATATTTTATCATGAGTTTATGACTACACATTTGTTTTGACCATAACGGCGTCCGTCCTTTTAAAAAATTATACAATCACTGAAATACCAACTACAACATTCATAAATCTAAACACATACTGGGTCCTGATGTATGTAAGTGTGTGTGTCTGTGTTTCCGGTAAAAAGGGCTTTGGAAAGCGGCTTAATTGAAATCGGCGAATCGTGAACGTACATGGACTCCGGAGAGTATTATGTAATCTCGGCTTTTGGACGATTTCGGTTAGACGTAATCCATTACATGACGACACGACCACTCTGTCAAGAGTGATACGACTGAGAAGTAGAACAATCCATTACAATGACAACAACTAAGATTCACGCCTCTGCCCACACGACACGGGGCGATAGAGGCACGCCCTGCCCACAAGACACGGGGCGATAGAGGCACGCTCTGCCCACACGACACGGGGCGATAGAGGCACGCTCTGCCCACACGACACGGGGCGATAGAGGCACGCCCTGCCCACACGACACGGGGCGATAGAGGCACGCTCTGCCCACACGACACGGGGCGATAGAGGCACGCTCTGCCCACACGACACGGGGCGATAGAGGCACGCCCTGCCCACACGGCACGGGGCGATAGAGGCACGCCCTGCCCACACGACACGGGGCGATAGAGGCACGCTCTGCCCACACGACACGGGGCGATAGAGGCACGCTCTGCCCACACGACACGGGGCGATAGAGGCACGCCCTGCCCACACGACACGGGGCGATAGAGGCACGCTCTGCCCACACGACACGGGGCGATAGAGGCACGCTCTGCCCACACGACACGGGGCGATAGAGGCACGCTCTGCCCACACGACACGGGGCGATAGAGGCACGCCCTGCCCACACGACACGGGGCGATAGAGGCACGCTCTGCCCACACTACACGGGGCGATAGAGGACCGCTCTGCCCACACGACACGGGGCGATAGAGGCACGCCCTGCCCACACGGCACGGGGCGATAGAGGCACGCCCTGCCCACACGACACGGGGCGATAGAGGCACGCTCTGCCCACACGACACGGGGCGATAGAGGCACGCCCTGCCCACACGACACGGGGCGATAGAGGCACGCTCGCGGCCACGTCGACCTATTTTGAGTGACCCCTGTCTAGCCTATCGATAAACTGTGAATGTTTAGTGCAATGCATAAATGGATGTTAATTATATTTATTCCTGCACGATCATTGATAAAATAATTCAAAAACTCAAATTCTTAATGCTAAGATGCGAATGTGAACTTTGCAAGTGTTTTAATCAACAACTCAGTTGTTATATCTCTCAAGTCAGGCTCCAAACTCGAATAAACTTAACAATGTTTGTAGCAATTAAACTTTTTTATGTAAGAGTTTTGTCACTAACGCCAGCAGTGACAATGTAATGATATTTCACTACAAAACAGCAAAAATACGCTAGCCCCTCGAAGTAGCCCCTGGCATGTAAATACGCTAGCCCCTCGAAGTAGCCCCTGGCATGTAAATACGCTATCCCCTCGAAGTAGCCCCTGGCATGTAAATACGCTATCCCCTCGAAGTAGCCCCTGGCATGTAAATACGCTAGCCCCTCGAAGTAGCCCCTGGCATGTAAATACGCTATCCCCTCGAAGTAGCCCCTGGCATGTAAATACGCTATCCCCTCGAAGTAGCCCCTGGCATGTAAATACGCTAGCCCCTCGAAGTAGCCCCTGGCATGTAAATACGCTATCCCCTCGAAGTAGCCCCTGGCATGTAAATACGCTAGCCCCTCGAAGTAGCCCCTGGCATGTAAAAAGGAGTACATAGGCATTGAGTACCTGGATAAAGGTATTTTCCTTTCCTTTTACGTTTACAAATATAAATTGCCGACTTTACATTCGAAAGGGGAGGAACGACAGACTATACTAATTAGTTTGAGAAAACATTATAATATGAAATGAAATGTTTATTAAGATCGTTAAAGATGCTGGTTACTCAGTAATTGATAACTTACAAACTAGTGCTATTGATTTTTAGGTAGAAATTTTATGTGGGTTGTGTCCAATAACATACTCAAATATTTCTAGGAACAAGTCTGTAGTTAAAGTATGTGGGTACCTAAGTATTATGTACAAAATGGCTTGACAAACTCAGAATTGTAAATCCAGCAGTTGTATTTTATGAACTCAACTTCGTATTAAAAAAAAAAAGTTTGAGTATGACGTCACTTTTTGCTATTTCACAGAGCTCAGGAAAAAAGGTACCATTTTGACATATAAACACATGAAGAGTTGGAATTGAATTTTAATGATGCGACTGCTACTGAAATGATAATTAATTATTGATAATGTAAAAAGTAAATTAAATGTAGCCCATTAATGTCCCCACCGAGGGGCACAGGCCTTTACCCGGATACAAGCTACATGCTTGCATTTAAACATTAGTAAGCGACAGGATTCAGCCCGGCCACAGATTAATAAAGAGTAAGGCCCAGCTAATAACGTTTCTTGGTGTACATTTCACTGCTGTTCACTAAACCTGGATCCAAATACAGAACTAAAACTAGACGAGACGAGAACAGCATTTACAATTGTACAAGATAACTGAGTTATCAATCACTAACTAGAGTGTACGCGGCGTCCGTCCGTCTGTCTGTTCCACTCGTTGTGAATGCAGATTCTTGTTTGAGACTAATCCGTTTTATTTGGGTATCATTAGACGTGGGATTCTGATTAGAGATTATTGTAATATTAGGTTGCCTGTGTTCTTAGCATTTGAAAATTAACGCCAGACGGTCCAATAGAAGACTAGTACGGTATATCTGAACATACTAGCTACGTGCCTGCGATTTGGGAAGCGACACAAACTAAACGAGCAAACTAATTAAATTGTGTAATCTGTGTTTGAAAATGGATTCTGAAAATAAGAGAGGCACTTTGCATGCAACGCACTATCCATACATGAAGTATATTTTTCTTCTATCCTGATACCTATTAGAGACCCATCATTGGTTTATTATTATTTCACAATCACAATATTCGTAAATATTCAATTCAATTAATAATAAGATTATTTCCAATCCTATGATATTATGGGTAAAGATCAGGTGTAAGTATAATACATTATTAACATTTCCACGAAATCTTTCACTATACTATTATTGTATGACAATATTCTCTACCAAGAGTTACGTTATTTGAGAAGATTTGCCAAATCACAAGATGTCAATAATAATATCTCCGTTCTCTCATAAGGAAAAGCCTGGTAATTTTAAAATCTTTGAATTGATCCTTTGTAGAAGCCAGGTAATGGCGGAGGCCACAGTTTGTTTTGTGATGGAAATCCCCTTTGACAGGGAGTCCCGAGGCCCGAAGCTCGATTTAAATAAAAAGAGACGAGGAACAAAAACACAAAAATACGCGAAACCCAAAATTAGAGTTTGTTACTGACTTATTTGAATCAAATTTACACTAACTCAAAGCATCGTCAAAAAATTAAAGTTATTAGTTAATTACCTCACTTTATTCAATATGGGTAACAAAAGTCAACATTTGGTAGATTAGGTACCTCCCTGAATTCTAATTACTTAATCACGTGGTGCAATGGAGTATGGTTCAATCTTACTCGTATCCGGGTAAAGGCCTGTGCCCCGCGGTCAGTCATTGATCAGCTACCTACACCTCTCCTATCTACCTAAACCTTTCTGTGTCCTTTGAAAATGTGAAAATCGTGAGGTTCGGATCCTTATTATCTTCGTAGGTGACCCTGTCCAAAGGCTCCATTCACACCTGATATGAAGCTATTTTTCACCGAAAAGTTAATAAACTACCCGCGAGCGACCCTCCCTGTCGCAGAGTAAGAAAGGGCAAGGGATGGATGATTCAGATAGGACGTTTGTCATCACATCAGAGTACATACAGAATCGATTCGCACCCGATATCAAATAGTTCTGTGACATTTTTGAGCTTCCGTATTCGAATTTCACGTCCAAGTAAATTGATCTTACCGCTTTCATTTTTAAAAACATTTCTAACGTATGTTTGAACAAAAAAATATCTATTATAAAATTAAGCTTCGTTTAAAGTTTTCAGAGCTCACTTGCATTTGCTAACGTTTCCGTCAGTTTTGCTAATAAAATTAAGTTGTGCTCATTCCGAATTCTACTTTATAACAAGGGAAGGGAGTCCGGATTTCTTTGTTCGTCATGGTTGGCTTCCCTATTCCTACTTCGTCAGCATTTGCTGGACGTTGTTTTTTACGAATATCTCATTATTTTGGGAAGAGCTTTAGGGTCACGTAGTGGGTTGAGGAAACGTAGCAATCAACGGACTTTGCTGCGAGAAAATTACAGATGAAAAGCAATGAATCGTCACGCTTTTTTCATGTGGGCTGGCAGAGGCCCAATTGCGCCCAGATTCAGCCAGTTTACAGTATTGTATTATCCACTATTTTGGGACACAGGCTAGTGTTTACGCATGACAGCAGCAGACCCCAGCGGGGAAGGCAAGGGACGAAGAGCTGCCTTGTAACGTACAGTGCTGTTATACCACCTTATCTAGACAATGAGCGAAGGCGCCACCATCTCCTCCAAGTCTTCATCTGAACAGCATACACAATGCATACAAACTGACAGCGAAGTAACGTTTTCATAGTAGCGTTAGTAGTTTCCGCTTTGGCCATTCTCTAGAATCTAGATCTAGCTAGATAGAGTCTAGATAACTCGGTGGTTCTGTACCATAGGATCTAATCTCTCTCTCTTACAGCGCTGGACGCCATGAGCACACAGCACCTTTGTTTTTTCATTAATCAATAAATAATAACTTTATTTTAGAAGAAGACGCTGCATTATCATCAAATTGGCATCAACGATTCCCGAAGTCCTACTTCTAAAACTCCGTCCTACCAGCCTATAAACGCAGCTCTGTAGATATTCAAGGTCTCCTCACGATGTTTAACCATCAACTTGCCCCCCATCTCAAACACCATAACACTTTAGCAAAGCAAATCGCACAAAGCAGTAACCAGCGCCGCGGCAATAACATTATGCAAAGCGCGACGGTTTCATATTTCGACGTAATCTGCGCGGAGCATCGAAATATCCTGTTACACATCGCTCGGGGGGCCGGAGGGCCGCCGCCGCTGGCAGAGATAACACTAATGTGGCAGTCTGCAGCCGCGGCTGAATTAGTTTATTATTGGATAAACAAAAACAGATCATCTAAACAAATGGCCAAACTTTGGCGCAAACCAAAGGACGTTCCATAATTTACAAAACCTGCCCTGCCCTGCGCTAAGCGACCTGCGCCGCCTGCGTCTCCAGCATGCGCTTAGCCTGAACGTTTTTTACTTTTTGACGACCTCTGTAGCGCAGCGGTTGCGGCTCTGCCTACTGCAAAAGGTGTCCCGGGTTTAATTCCTGGCTGTGGATACAGAAAAATCAAATAACCGGCCAAGTGCGAGTCGGACTCGCGCACGAAGGGTTCCGTACCATTACCATTATCTATAAAAAACCGCAAAAAAAATGTATGGTAGCCCCCCCCTAATATTAATTTAATTTTAATTTAATTATTTATTTTTAAAGTAAATAATATACTCAATATATTGTAAACATTTTAAGCGTACCATTATCAATATCGAGCAAAAATGAGCAAAAAAAATCACGTTTGTTGTATGGGAGCCCCCCTTAATATTAAAATTCTTTTAATTTTTAGTACTTGTTATAGCGGCAACAGAAATACATCATCTGTGAAAATTTCAACTGTCTAGCTACCACGGTTCATGAGATACAGCCTGGTGACAGACAGACGGACGGACGGACGGACGGACGGACGGACGGACGGACGGACGGACAGACAGCGAAGTCTCAGTAATAGGGTCCCGTTTGGCACCCTTCGGGTACGGAACCCTAAAAAAATATCCCCAGTTCTTGCATGTTTACATATTTGTGAAGTCGCTGTTTCTGGTTCCCACGACACAGGGTCTAGTGTGGGGCCAGAAGCAATGTATATGCCTGTATGTAAATGTTTACCTATGTTTAAAAAAAACATGTCTTGGATGTTTACATGTTGCTGTGTGTGTACATGTGATTTCGCTGTTTCTGGTTCCTTCCCACGACACAGGGTATCCTAGTGTGGGGCCAAATGCAATTTATGTGTCTGTATGTTAGTAAAGTAAAGTAAAAATTATTTATTTCACAAATGTATTTAACACAATACAAATTGGTTCCCTGTCTCCCTAACTAGTGAAATACTGTATCTAGGGAGACAGTTCTTCCCTATTAAGTGTTCGGTATAACATTTATGATAAGTTGCCTAAAATTTTAATAAACAATAATAATAAATGTTAAAATGGCTAATTAATCGTGCGCGCCTCGGTGCCTGTGCGCACCGTATGTGTTGTTTATTATTTAAACAGGTAAGTAGGTATATACTTTATCCCCAGCTCCACATCTACTCTGCCCGCGCGGGCCTAATTCTGTTAAATACAAAATAATTATCTGAATCAAGCGATACTTCTGATGTGCCAGCCAGCGTAGGGCCCGCGTCTTTTAGACAACATCGAGATTGACATTGCGGGGTACCTTATACGCCATTTTCTGGCGTTATGGGAAACTGGCGAATAAGCTTCTGATAGAATTGCCCCGTAGATCGTCCAACAAGAATGTACATCTGATTCTATTCGGTAGTTGGACAGTAGATTAGCTTTCTTCTATGGAACATAAGAAACCACGTATAAAAAATATATAATGGATTTATTTTAACTCAGACTTTACCTTTTTTCAACTTATTGGTAAAAGTTTCTGCTCAGAAGGATAGTACATAGGAGAGTCTTCAGGCATTATTCGAAGCCAAGGATCTATAAAGAGTTGCCCTGAGCGTAGGTTTATTTAGCACGTTTTAACCTAGAATAGGGTACATTATACGACTTAAAATAGAGTTGAGAGTGAGTTACAACGTTTGCACATTATCGTGAATCCAACAATAACATTTTTTTGAGAATCTAAATAAGGATGGCTCAGGCGTGATTTCGTGTTAAATAACTATTTAAAGAATTAAAGACAACTCCAGTTAGCATACCAGTTAGTCATAACGATGCCAGTCATAATATACACAGCTTGCGAATCTTGGGATATTATTATTAAAAAGTCTTTCGGTAAGTGTAGTTTATGCTCTAATTCTAAATAATCTTTGCTCATTATATAATGAAATCCTTGCTGCAGATAGCTCCACTGTTTGTCTCAACCTGTAAATGTATGGCCTCCACGACACAGGTTTTACCTAGTGTGGAGACCATAAGTAACCTTATGTAAAACGCTATTTAGTAAATAAAGGATTTTGTATTTGTATTTTTTTGTATTTGTATGTGAATATCAAATATCGTGAAACCATACGCCACCATCCCCAATTGGTGTCCGCGAGGCGAAGCCGTGCGGTAGCCATAACCTTTAAACAAGGAATATTTGTATATAACGATATATGTTTTGAGTTCTAGAAAAAGGTGCTGTAGCTTGTTTATAACTCAAGGGTTTTCAATTAAATTTGCAATATAGGGGGCATTTTGGGGGGAAAAATCGATCGAGCTAGGTCTCATAACCAAAAAATCGCGTTATTCCCGAGTTTTCTACACGTAGTGTAGGCTGAAAGATTGAATATCTCAGTTTGCTTCTCGTTTGCAGCTGTTCCAAAACAGAGCAGCATATTAATCTATGTTAATGCAGTCTGATGATATGAATATAATGTTTTATTGTGTTTGTACCACCAACCACCGAGCAAATCTCGGTTCCCAGATATTTTTTATAAATGGCCAGTAAATATCAATTTCACAAAGTAATCTATCATAAGGCCACAGAGACCACAGGGTCGACAATTGCTTTTAACATAATTTACGTGTGTATAAGTAGGTCGTTACAAACAGAGACTCTCGAGTTTGGAACAAAAGGTCTTTTGTTGTGTATCTGCAAACATTACTTTTCACCTCAAGTGACTTTTAAGTCGAAGGGATAACATTTCAAATGCGATGGCGGATATTTCAGTAAGTCTGTGGAACTAGGGATGAAGCAGTGAAAGAAAATTTCGGGGAAATCGTGACGTCACAGTAAAAAAAGTTATTTAGGGTGAAATGTGTAGCCTAATTGTTATTCAAGGGTGATCTATGCAACTTTTATGTGACATTATGGCTGAAAATAACATTTTATTTAGTTTTTTTTTGTAGGGGCACCACTACTTATGGCCTCAGATTAGTAATAGGCAGAAAATCAACTAATATATAGGTGTCCTCTTTAAAAAAA
Organism: Argyresthia albistria; assembly: GCA_963457715.1. Lineage (NCBI taxonomy): Eukaryota > Metazoa > Arthropoda > Insecta > Lepidoptera > Argyresthiidae > Argyresthia > Argyresthia albistria. The sequence goes on along the minus strand of OY735277.1, from coordinate 66,867 downwards.
AGCAAAGACAGCCACTTGTCACAGTACAAAATAACAATAAAAATAAACCGACTGCATAAAATAACCACTAAAAATTTACCATGTTAAAACAAAAAAAAAACGACTTTACGAAACGACTATCTTTTACTTACTCCTGTCCGCGTGGAATGCGAATGATGTCTAAGAATTCACAATATTACACATAATAAACGAATCCTCCTTACAGCCAGAATTCATCTACACAGTCACAGAAAGGCAAAATATGTCATTTCGGATACCTGGATGACAGCATTTTCTATCTAGAAAGTACTCGACCGATTCCTGATTTTAGAAAATGGGACTAACCTGAAGGTCCATTCTTTCAAATAAAAAAATATTTTTTGAAATCGGTTCACAAATAATACCTATTTCGAGGTAATACACATTAAAAAAAACATAACACAACCTAATTGATAACCCCCTCCTTTCTTGAAGTAGGTTAAAAAACAAAGTTGTCTCGTTACAAGAAAAGTGTTTTTTTACCTTTTTTGCAAAATGGTGCGGAACCCTTCGTGTGAGAGTCCGACTCGCACTAGACCGATTATTTGAGTGCTCCTGAACAAGTCTCAGTACCAGCCTGGTAACGGATCTCTGGTATCCTGCTAGCCAATAGTAATCACAGCCGCGCGATCCGGTAAATTGAATCGTCTTTTTTACGAGCTTGGCCGACAGAGCGAATGTGTGTGCGGGCTCTGCAATTTCCTACTCTCCTGGTACTTGCGTGAAAGCCATTTTGTCTTTGCGACCAGCATTTTAATCGTTTTCACGCTATCGCCAATTTGTTTATAACACCTTTATCCTAAACAGTGTGATCACATGTTTTATTGAGTTAATAAACACTATACCTATGTATATTTTGCGTGGTAGGGGTCTAACCCATCGCCGCAGCCCTTGTGATTTGATCATCGTTAGAGCTTTCAGGATAACTCGTTTTCTTTTCCCTTTTCAAGTAATAAGGAAGTTAGTAATAATACGGAACCCTAAAAGCACAATGGTCGTGCGTCATCAAGGAGACCATAATGTTATTAAGTCTGAATGGGCACTTGACACCCGTAATAACACCAATTTGGCACACTTTGCAGTGTTGAAAACATTCAGCCGAGATAAGTTACTGTGCGAAATAAAGTTACTCCATGATTATAAATCATCCTTCATACCCCAAGACTTTTGCGGCTAATTTGAATCGTTTCTCGCATAAAATGGGTCTGTTCTTTGTGATTTGGTTCGTTAGAAATACGATTAAAGCTTGCAGGCTGCAAGTGAGTCCATTATTATAATCTAAAGGTCATGAAAAACACGCAGTAAGTAGTCTGCAAGTGTTGCTTTTATTCCATTTCTACATAAAAGTCAAGCTGCCTAAAGATGCTGCTAAGCATCATATAATCACAGACAATGCAGAATATTATTCGATTTCGTTTCGACATTCGCAAGCTCAGAAACTGTTACCAACTCAGCGCAAACTCGAGAATCCTCAAACATCTTCAAGTGACCAGCCAGCGGCGCCGCCATTTTGAAAAGCGACTTACAAACACTACAGCTGCAGTTCTCGTCTCGAAATACACCCGAGTTTTGTTGTTGCTCACTTTCAAATAACAAAGACTGCACTACGAGAGACAGTTACGTACGTGGTCTAGTGGGATTTACGATTGCTTCTTACGCATGAGAATGCTGGTTCGCATCCCGGTGCGCGGGAGTTCTAATGTTGATGGAAAAGAACGTGAGGAAACCTTTATACTCCATAGTTGCGGCGATGGGCTAGAGACCCCTGTCTCGCAAAATGGAGTAGTGAATGGCTTAATTTGGGCACAAATTGTGCGACTGCCACCTCGTAGAAGGCGTGACGGTTTGCTGAAGGCATACGAAATTAAATAACATAAAAGCTTATATGAGGAAATCTAGTCACAAGGTCAGTGACAGTTTACCTTTTAAGTTTCGGACACCCTAACACCAGATAACTGTAAATTGAGGCTTACTTGTAGTAGTAGTTACTTGTTGTGTCTTCCAACGATCTATTGGCTGATGAGTGACGTTTACAGGGGGCGCCACTTCTACGCAACTGAATGCAACGGTCATCAACAGTCAACGCCGACTTTTAATTCCTCATTGGTCATCAAGCGTTATTTATCATTGAGCGCCAAAAGATCGTTGGAAAGTTGGAAAGATGTTTTACACGCGAGATTGTGAGCAGGCACCCACACACACATGGGTCATACCAACTCATCTCGTTCGCTGGCGCTATTTGTGCGTACGTCGCATAGTTGGGGGCCATTTGGAAGGAAAAAGCACTAATAAAAAAAAACTTATAAGAAAAAGCACTAATAAACTAAAAATGCCACCAAGCCCTCCAAACGTCATAATGACGTCATCTTAGTTGTTGATATCAACTAAAATGACGTCATTATGACGTTTAGAGGTTTTTTAGTTAAGTGCATTTTCCTTCCAACCAAATAGCCCCCATTGGCGGCATGTGTGTGTGTTGCATGTATTAGATGGGCAATCAGCCGGAATTTTTCCAGTTCTTGTTATAATTCCAATATCCTTCCAGAATTATTACGAATCCTTCCACTTGGTAAGAAAATAAAATAAAGATGTTTTACAAAGATATTGAATTGAAACCCGCACACGTCGATAGATAACTATTATACCAACAAAATAAGTAAAAAAAAAGTCCTCAAGTGTCACATTAGCGAGATATTTGATACCATACAGTGGCAATTTTTTTTTTGAAGTAAAACTTCTTGGGGCACGGGGGTAAAATTTATTTAACCTCTCAACTGTGGGTTATTCATATATTTGCTTTTCAATTGCTACTAGCCGGGTGCTATCACGAGTGGCTAAGAAATGTAACGGAAATTGGAATCGGTGACGTCAGGGTCGGCTGAAGACTTTTAAAACCGCAACTATTTTCAATACGGTTTTTAACTAATCAGATAAGATAATAATACATTCGTACAATAAAGAATGTTAATTAGTGAGAGAAAAACCTGATGAAACGTTAACAAATAAAAATTATTTTAAGCATTCTTCCACGTGTTCTTGATTTCCGGTATGGCCAAGATGGCGCCGCCGCCGCCGCCGCCGCTGGCTGGGAAAAACAAAACCAGTGACGTGACCAAAAACTACTTCGTTCAACCTCTTTGTTGGAACCGGAACTTATGTTTGACAGCTGTGCGATGCGATCCATACAGTTTGTAAGAAAAGAGTTTCATCAATGTCACACGGGTCGATATGGATTTCTAAAACAAGCAAAGCAATGCATACATTTGAGCGAGACGGCTTAAAGACGTGACGTCAGATGGTATATAATCTGAGCGAGATGCAAATAGTAGTGACACTATTGAATGAGTTAAGTATATCACCACGAGCGCGACAAATTGTAGATAAGGAATGGTGGGAAATAAATGACATGACGTATTAAAAGTAAGTACAAGTATAAAATAATTTCAAATAATCGGACGTCTGAAACTTAAAAGTAACTTGAAGCAGAGATTGGATCTCAAAATTGGAAATTTAAATCTCTTTTAGTATAGGTAGGTATAGGTGTATAGTATAGGTACCACTTAATGATCTAGCTACAGAAGTTTTACTTCTAACACGTGTACGGTGCTACACGCGTATATTTTTTTTTGCAAGGTCTTTTGGTATAGTAGTCTGCTACCCGACGTGTGCACGTTTCCATGAAATATCTTTTCAAAACATATTTTTTTCCCATATTTACACATATTTTCCAAGTGGGAAGGATTTGGAAGGATTCGGAAGGATTCATCAGAATTATTCAAATTTTTCAAATTTTTCCGAGTTGGGTGGTTCGGAATTATTACCAGCGCCCATCTATTGCATGGCCACGCCACTGGCACGCTACACGACATAAATCACAGCTGCATATACAAGCAAAATGAGGATTATGATTTTGACCGTTATATTAGGTAGGTATGTCTTCTGTTTATAGACCCAGAAAATCTAAACTTCCTGTATCAGAATCAGAGATTGGCACAATAGCCCTTGCCCTTATTTGTCGTAGCCTTGCACTTATTTATATCATAGATACTTTAGAAGCGCCCATTATGGGAAGCCAGTACAGCTTTAATTTGCACTAAATCTGTAGCACCCACTACGATGCATCTCGCGCATGCGCTTCGCGATGGCGACCGAGGGGGTGCGGCCGCCGCCGCCGCCGCGCGGGGGGGGCGCCTCAGTCTCCCCGCGACCGCGAATCGCGCGCCCGCGTCACGTCACCCGCGACTTTGTTTACCGGTAAGTGACTCTTGATAATCTATACTCTCCTAGTACTTTTGGTTACTTAACACACTGAGGTATGTGTGAAAACTGGTGGGTTTGTAATGTATGTGTGTGTTAGTGAGGATAATGGTCTGTTTTATCTCCCGTATTTATCTTGGAGGCTGCGTCAGCAATAAAATTGTTACGGTGCTGAAAGGAGGAATTATTTGGATTTGATCAGATGAGTTTCTTGAAATATTGTTTGTGTTGCTCACAGAACATTTAATAATTTAAATGTTCTGTGGTGTTGCTCGTCTTATCAGTTATCATATCAATCACTATTCCAATGACAAAACACGAGTCCTAAAGAAATCCGAAATTAAAATTTAACCAAATAATTGCGGTAACATTTTCGATAAAATATGACAAAGGCAAGTTTGTTAATTGACCGAGCGAGCGAAGCGAGCGAAGCGTCTCCGTTTCAGGTTTGGGCAAAAATGCTTTCGTATGTCCGGTTGTTCTCCTCTACAGGTCGCATTTATGAACCGATTCTCGTGAAATTTTGTGAGCAGGTTGGAAAAATAAATAGAATTATTTACTCGAGCCAGTTTTTTGATTTTTTTCAAAATGGCGGAGATATGGGGTTTTAAAATGTAAAAAAATCGCTACAACCCAAACGGCTCGATGGATATTAACAAATGAGGTGTCGTTGGATTCGTAAAGACCATGAGAGTGAAACAGATGAGCGAGCGAAGCGAGCGAAGCGTCTCCGTTTCAGGTTTGGGCAAAAATGCTTTTGTATGTCCGGTTGTTCTCCTCTACAGGTCGCATTTATGAACCGATTCTCGTGAAATTTTGTGAGCAGGTTGAAAAAATAAATAAAAATTTTTACTCGAGCCAGTTTTTTGATTTTTTTCAAAATGGCGGAGATATGGGGTTTTAAAATGTAAAAAAATCGCTACAACCCAAACGGCTCGATGGATATTAACAAATGAGGTGTCGTTGGATTTGTAAAGACTATGAGAGTGAAACAGATTATATAATTTTAGTAAAAAGTCAATAGGTTGTATAAAAGATCGCGAAATGTAGTTTACAAAGTTATTGGTGCGGCTACTTTCATACTGCATGTACGTAACCAGGTACATTCATAAGTTTGTATGTGTTATTGAAAGTAAATTATTTGGGTTATTTTTTTTATGTGTGTTAGCAGTTCAGCTTTCCCACCGACATACTCGCGAGGTCTACAGCTCACAGAGCCACTAGTAGTAAATAGTATAACTATACATTTCAACAGAGTTACCGACAGAGTTTGTACAGTTTATCAAAACCGAAATTATGAATGAAAAGGTAACGGGAGGCAATTGAATGTAAATTAATAAAATTTTGAAGTATTATGTTTGAGTTTGTTTTGCGAAGAAAGCAAAATGTATTTGTTTAAGAATAGGTGTGATATTATTGTATTTATTGACCTAAAAAAAGACACAGTTAATACAGATATGTAAGGTTAGAAAATTAATCATATCATTAGCCAGAACAGATTTACATTTTATAGGTCATATATTTAAACAAAAAAGCCAAGTGTATTTAATATCACTAATTTAGATTAAATATCTGGTTACCGAGGTTTGCTCGGCGGTTGGTGGTACAAACACAATAAAACATTATAATATTCATATCATCAGACTGCATTAACATCGATTAATATGCTGCTTAATTTTTGAACAGCTGAAAATGAGAAGCAAACAGGCACTTTAGTTTCCTCGTGAGTGTTAGGCACAGAATTCAATATTTCAGCCTACACGTAGTGCAGCCTTAGTAGCAGGCAAGAAGGTTGAATAGCTGATAATGTAATACCACACAATATATCTGACTAAAACTCATGAGGAAAACAAAACGCCTGTTTGCTTCTCGTTTGCAGCTTTTTAAAAACAGAGCAGCATATTGATTGATTTTAATGCAGTCTGATGAATATGAAATATAATATTTTATTGTGTTTGTACCACCAACCCACGAGCTAAGCTCGGTTCCCAGATATTGAAAACATTAAACGACAAAGGATGATTTTAATAGTCTATGGAAGCCATCGCGACATCATTATCATTCAAAATCGTTTAATCTCCAACACTCCCGCGAGAGTTGCATGTAAATAGTCCCCCGGGTAGTACGTGGGTCGCAGATGCCCCCCGGGTGGTGCCTACATACAGTACGTACGCGGGTAACTGTCTCACGGGACGAGGGTTCGGCTATTTGAACAGCGATCGACGGATCGACCCTACGCTTCAAGTGGAAAGAATTTTATTGAGGTTTTGCAGAGAACGTTCAAAGAACCGTTTTATAAACGGTACTATAAAACAGTTCCTTGAATGAAAGAATTTCTATAATTCCATTAAAAGATTCACATTTTGGTTAAGCCCTAGATCCCACACTAGGATTCCCTGTATCGTGGGGTCTAGTCTCTTCCAGACCATTTACAAATAAAGTTGTATGGAACTTAATTCTATATAACCGGCCAAGTGCGAGTCGGACTCGCGCACGAAGGGTTCCGTACCTTTATCTATAAAAAACCGCAAAAAAAATGTATGGGAGCCCCCCCTAAATATTAATTTAATTTTAATTTAATTATTTATTTTTTAAGTAAATAATATACTCAATATAATGTGAACATTTTAAGCGTCTACCTACTCCCATTATCAATATCGAGCAAAAATGAGCAAAAAATCACGTATGTTGTATGGGAGCCCCCCTTAATATTAAATTTATTTTGATTTTAAGTATTTGTTGTTATAGCGGCAACAGAACTACCACGGTTCATGAGATACAGCCTGGTGACAGACAGACGGACGGACGGACGGACGGAGAGACAGCGAAGTCACAGTAATAGGGTCCCGTTTGACACTCTTCGGGTACGGAACCGTAAAAACGGATCACGAATAAGGTACTGCATTCCACGGAACGTTGCATCAAACAAAACCAGTGCCGGACGAAACCGTTTTCAAGACTAGTTGTCGTATCGGAAAATACGTTTTCGTCTCGTCACTGGATAAATGCTATTGAGATTTCCCTGCGATTTAATACGAGCCATGCCCTGCGGCGGCGGTCGGGCTCAATACTGTATACTAGACGACTTATTAACTTCCAATAAAAGAATAAATGACCCGTGATGGTTCGGACGAAATGGAGAAAAGAATTAAAATCTGAAACGAGAAAATATTCTTGTCTATAGGATATTGAGTATAAGGAATATTGAGTAGGTTGAATGCGTATGGTGCCTGTGCCATCCCATGCAGGAGAAAACGTGCAAGGAAAATTTTACGTACTTGTTTCCTTGAGGTGATAACTTTAGAACCGCTGAACCGATTTTGATAAAACATTGTTAAGAATCATCGCAGGGAAGTCTTCTACCAGTTACAGAAAATCTATCCACCTATTTACGAGCTATAGTGCCATAGTTTAGTTACACACACAGACACACACCCTCTCACGTGCACACAAACAGTTTTAACCATATGATAACCCTCGTTTTTGTCTTCGTTATTTTAAAATATGGTTAAACATTAAACGTCTGTGCATTTACCAGCCCGTTTGGTAAAAAGCGTAACGATATTATTACTACTTTAAATGTAGGTATCCGCAAGGGTTGGGACCGAGATAAGACCATCATTTCAGCGTTAGTATCCTGAATTAAGTGGTCCCGAGACAAAGGGCTTACCTTAGTACATAAACCCGACGCATTATACAGACTTGATAGTAAGTGGAAATCTCGGATGTTATGGTATTACTATCGCTACTTTGTAGTAGTAGTCGTAAAGAATCCTCCATGAACCCACACCGAGCCAGCGTGGTGTTACTCGTGTTACTCGCCCTGTGCCCATTGGTGGGAACATTGAAAGGCTACATTTGTTATCTTTATAATATTACTATACAAGCTATTTGTCCGTGACTTGGTCTGCGAAGCTTATGAGTTAAGCTCCAAGGTGCTTATATCAAAATTCATGAAAATTGGTTCAGTAGTGAATAAAGCGTAAATGCCAGACAGACAGAATAGTCAGTCCTATATGTTTCAATTAACAACTAACAAAGCGTCATGCTATTTCCCATACGGGATGGCAGAGGGACATTTGTTCCCACTTTTAACTAGATATTACTTCATTTTGTTACTCAATACGAAAAAAAACAAACTGGTCACTGGTCAGAACCAAACAATCTGACTGAAAACGTGTTTTTACAACACAGATCCCGAAGCTTACATAAAGGCCCGTCACAGAGTACGTTACATACAGAACGTGTCAGATAAGTCGGGAACAGAAGGGACAGCCCTTGATAGTGTAACGCGGGCTTCATATGAGTAATGTGTCGACACTGACAGTGATGGAGTGCTTTGTTTTGTCTTGAGAGTCTACTATGGCACGTTTCAGGCGAAATATTCAGGCCGATAGTTGTTAGGAGTGGGTAATTTGGAATGTACCATTATATCAATGATTTTCTTACTAAGAAATGTTTAATATGCTGTCCTCAACTATTCGCAGTAAAAAAGTTCAATGACTGTCACGATGCACAAACTGTCAGCCATCTGTCAGCTTTGATGATGAAGAAGCCCTAAGAATAGCCTAATTCGATTTTGCTTTCGTCTGTCTGTATGTATCTATATGTATGTCTGTCAGCTCTGGTCTAGGCGCCACAGTTCTGGTCTAGGCGCCACAGTTTTCAAGCGATCCTCAAAAAATTTGGCACACGTGTTCCTTGTTTCACAGTTCTAAACAAATGGTCAGTACAAATTGTCATCCTACTTGTTCCTATTCCTGAGTAATATTCGCTACTCACTTCCGCAATCTTCTTTGACCTTGGTTTGTCACTGCCGCCATCGCTGGGCATTAATTAAATTGATATTTAGGGGGGGCTCCCATACAAAATGTTTTTTATTTGCGGTTTTTTATAGATAATGGTACGGAACCCTTCGTGCGCGAGTCCGACTCGCACTTGGCCGGTTATTCAAACCTCCTCCTTAATCAATGCGCCTTATATTACAAATTCAATATTGTACGAAAATCGATAGGACATTCCAGGGCCAGGACCAGGGTTCAAGGAATAAACAAGAGGTCATTGAAAGAGCGTTACGGCGTAGCAGATCACGTAGCACACGTAGCACATCATCTACGAAAAATTGCTACGCCTCGCCGACAGAGTATTATGAACCGAGTCAAATATCAAGTCACAGTGCCTTTTCCAGTAGAAATAGTAGAGGCATATTAGCACCCACGAATCTTTCTATCTATCTATCCAGCCTCCAGCACCCACTGTTGAGAAAAGGCCTCCCTCCTCTTCATTATGGATAGGCGGCGCCGCGATATTTTGCGGTCTTCAGCCAGGTTAAAATGGAGATGGGAGGGACACTTGGCTAGGCTAGGAGGGGCGACGGTAGATGACCAAGGCGGTGACGGAATAAATAAACGCTTCTTATGATAACATAAAACGGTGGCCCAGGGATGCGCGTAGACCGAGAGGCAGACCAACTGCCCGATGGTCGGATGACATCGCCAAAACTGCCGGGCAACAGAGGGCCCACGAATAATCCTTTAAAATATCACATTTTGAAGAACAGCTATTTCGACACAAAACTTCATTTCTCTTCTGGCGACGAGATGTCGCGTACACTTTCATATTTGTCGGAGAAATATCCGATACGGTACGAGGCACGTAGGTTTAAGTATGGAGACACCATCTGCCTCTTCAAAGTAAAAGATTTGTCCCTAACTACCTTCTAACCATTTTTATCGTGTGTTTGTAAAAGTGTTGCAAGTTGCAAGACTATTCTCGTCTTTGTTATGTGGGTGTCTGTTACAATGAGATATCTGTTTGTCATCATGTGAGTACAATAAAGAAATTACGAAATTACGTAATGATAAAATCATCGTAAAGAAGCCTGCAATCATCCACCGCGGCGATGGTCTAGCCCTCTACTCTGTCACGCAAAATGGATTATTGAGTACCGGTAAACGTAGGCGTAATGTGTCTCTACCATTCAGAATGGGAGAAAAACATGATACTTACACCTGTTAGCACTAAAAATAAGAATCGCCTAAGTTCTTTCCTAACTTGTTTAAGCTGGCGCTAGCGCTGCAACAATCACCTCTTCAGATGCTGTGGCCAATGATGATGATAGCCTTAGGTGTACGTGTATCGCTAGGACAAGACTAACTTACGTTTAGTGCAAATGGGCATAAATTGTTAGTTAGCTTTGTAAAATATGTAAAAACTGCAGTTTTGTTTCTTATACTTTTCCTTCAGTATTTTTACATAGGGGATTTAATGGAAGGCACTTCCTATCGAATGATTCTGCGATGCAATGTTGTGCTCGATCTGTGCACAGATATGACAACGCGACGCGAATGAGATACGTCGCTTGTTAGAACGGTTTTGTTGGAGCTCAGTTTTTGTTGCTACACTTCTACTTTACACTGTTATGTGATATGGAGACTACCGGTTTGACGCGAGAACCACTTTTTAGGGTTCCGTAAGCATAGAGTGCAGTGCAGCTGTATTTCATGAACCGTTAGGTATAATAGATAGGTAGGTAGATATTTGGAATTTACACTGCCGCTAATAACAACATATTTAAACAGTAAACCACACGCATTTGAAAAACTAAAGAAGGCTGCCAACATTTTTATAGAAGTTAGTTAGTTTACTTTGTTCTTTTTGAGTATTTTCTTCAACAGAGATACGGAATCCTTTATAAGCGAGTGTCACTCGCACTCGACCCGTTTTTTAATCACCCGAGGTCGGAGGTCGGTGCAGTTTCGCTACAAACGCGTTGTTTTGACGTTCGGTTTGTTGAAAGAAACAAATGCTGAACGAGCACGCTCTTTTGTTTAAAAAGCCAGTCTTTAGCCAGAAAAAGATCATACAAACAAAATGGAAACAAACATGAGATCTACCGCGTAATCTCTGCCTGTCCCTAGTTTTAACAAACATGAGATCTACCGCGTAGTCTCTGCCTGTCCCTAGTTTTAACAAACATGAGATCTACCGCGTAGTCTCTGCCTGTCCCTAGTTTTAACAAACATGAGATCTACCGCGTAGTCTCTGCCTGTCCCTAGTTTTAACAAACATGAGATCTACCGCGTAGTCTCTGCCTGTCCCTAGTTTTAACAAACATGAGATCTACCGCGTAGTCTCTGCCTGTCCCTAGTTTTAACGACGAGCGTGATGATCATACTTTGCCAATGATATTATTTTCTTCATACTTTAGTGAAAGAAGTCAGAGACTGTATCTAATGTTAGTAAGCCTAGAATCAAATCAAAATAATCTTTATTACTGTAAATATTTAAAACGTAATAATTGAATATCTAATCCCACATTCGGTGACAGATGCACACTGAAATGATGTGCACGTATAGCTAAAGCTTGTGGCTATCGTTCCTTGGACGTTTTGATCCATCTCCCAACTCATATGTAGCTCGAATTACCAGTGACCCTGTAAAATTAAGGGATTTCATACTTGTCTGATAACTTAGACGAGCATACACGGTGTTAGGCGGCCTCTATGGCGCAGCGGTTGCGCATTTACCTACCACGTGAGAGGTCCTGCGTTCAAATCCTCGCTGGGGACAAAATGTCCCCCAGGTCTTGGATGTTTACATGTTTGTGTTGTCACTGTTTCTGGTTCTCACGACACAGGGTATCCTAGTGTGGGGCCAGAAGCAATGTATGTGCCTGTATGTAAACGTTTATGTTTGTTTTGTTTAAACATTTTCAGAATTTTGAAATTTGCCCCACTTTGCGAAATTTTTCTCCGATCCGTCAAAAATGGTTTCTGAAACATTCTGCTGAACAACACTAAACTAACACGGTTCGACATTTAATCAAAATATTTAAATTTCGTTTGCAAATCCATTCAAAGGGCCCTTCGCATTCTCGCATTCATATGATAATCAGCTGCAGTTTGTGCATGCCACAGTCATTTAGTGTGATGTGGCATGACCCCGAATCCCACACTAGGGGTGACAGCCCCATCCCCTCCCCACCCCCGGACACCCCGTCGGATGATGAATGGTGCGGTTTCATCATTTTATCTCTTAATTCTTGTATTGTGCTTTACTGGATATAATAATACTGGTATGTGGTGATGGGCTTACTCCCTGTAACGCAAAATGTACCATTGAATTGTTAGCAAAATGTTGGGAACAGTGTGCTTTTGCTACCCTATTTGGGAATTTTCTCGATTTTCTAATGTACAGTCTGTGCGAGTTCAATGCTGAGTTATTGTGTGCATGAATGTATGATAAATGAATATGATAAATGAAGTTGTATGTAGCTAGTGTTTATTTATAGTGTCAATGAAAAATATTATTTTGTTTGTTTGAATGAAAATTACAGCTTGTTTTTTTTTCTTAAAACCCTGATGGACGAAAGAGTATTTCCTAAAACACTGTTTATAAGTCGCCAAAATAATCTAACTAACAAACTAACACAGCTTGAAGTCCGACAGCTCGTGTCCGGCCACCTGGCCAGCTGGACGAGTATTCCCAAGGCATTGAAGGGGTTAATAATTTCAAACTACCTATTATATACAGGTTGATACTCTACTCACTGATAAACTCCAAAATCACGCCGAACTATACAAGTGTAGGCGCCCAATTCTCGCGCTTTCGAGATTATCTCCATAGCCGAGATTGCGGTTTAGATACCGCATATCTCCGTCTAATACGATCTCTATTCGGCCGGCTTTTCGGCCGAAAACGAGTCAAGATATCTCTTTTGATCATAAGACGGATCGTGAGAATAGTTTTTGAAGTAAAACTTCTTGGGGCACGGGGGTAAAATTTATTTAACCTCTCAACTGTGGGTTATTCATATATTTGCTTTTCAATTGGTACTAGCCGGGTGCTATCACGAGTGGCTAAGAAATGTAACGGAAATTGGAATCGGTGACGTCAGGGTCGGCTGAAGACTTTTAAAACCGCAACTATTTTCAATGCGGTTTTTAACTAATCAGATAAGATAATAATACATTCGTACAATAAAGAATGTTAATTAGTGAGAGAAAAACCTGATGAAACGTTAACAAATAAAAATTATTTTAAGCATTCTTCCACGAGTTCTTGATTTCCGGTATGGCCAAGATGGCGCCGCCGCCGCCGCCGCCGCTGGCTGGGACAACAAAACCAACTAGCATGACTCAAACTACTTCGTTCAACCTCTTTGTTGGAACCGGAACTTATGTTTAACAGCTGTGCGATGCGATCCATACAGTTTGTAAGAAAAGAGTTTCATCAATGTCACACGGGTCGATATGGATTTCTAAAACAAGCAAAGCAATGCATACATTTGAGCGAGACGGCTTAAAGACGTGACGGCAGATGGTATATAATCTGAGCGAGATGCAAATAGTAGTGACACTATTGAATGAGTTAAGTATATCACCACGAGCGCGACAAATTGTAGATAAGGAATGGTGGGAAATAAATGACATGACGTATTAAAAGTAAGTACAAGTATAAAATAATTTCAAATAATCGGACGTCTGAAACTTAAAAGTAACTTGAAGCAGAGATTGGATCTCAAAATTGGAAATTTAAATCTCTTTTAGTATAGGTAGGTATAGGTGTATAGTATAGGTACCACTTAATGATCTAGCTACAGAAGTTTTACTTCTAACACGTGTACGGTGCTACACGCGTATTTTTTTTTTTTTCGATGGAGATATTTTGGTATCTCGAATCAATATTTCAATCGTGGAGATGGTCTTGATAGCGCCAGAATTGCCCCCTGGTGTTAATATTAATCCCTGTGTTTGCATCCGGGGAAGCCCCTTCAGCGTCGTCTCATGGGACCCGGTCGACGACAGATTGAGACTTTTATCTCCCCCGCAGAGGGGGGAGGGGGGAGATTGCTCGCAATTATATTTATTTCTTCTTCCCGTCGCAGCCGGCGACACTCGAGGGGTAGATCGGTGACAGACAAACACCCTTGATTATATTGATGCCCCAAACTGCTGCTCATTTGATGGGCAACTTAAATGGCAACACGAAAAATCGGCCAAGTGCGAGTAGGTCACGCACACGGATGGTTACGCAACATCGTACCAAAAATCAAAAGAGTACAAAAATCACGTTTCTTGTATTTATTGTATGGGTAACCCTTATTTTAACAATATTTCGTCTAGTTCATTTCATTTATACTTTATTGCACAAAACATAAAAACACTTAACATTTACAAAAAGGAATGTACAGAGGCGCGCTTATCTCTAAAAAGAGATTTCTTCCAGCAAACCTAGGCATGACAGGAAACAACAGATACAGAGAGACTAGTTAAGCATTTCATTCATTCATTTATAGGTACTTTATTGCATAAAAATATAAAAAAACCGGCCAAGTGCGAGTCGGACTCGCGCACGAAGGGTCCCGTACCATTGTCTATAAAAAACCGCAAAAACATCACGTTAGTAGTATGGGAACCCCCTTAATATTAAATTTATTTTGTTTTTTAGTATTTCTTGTTATAGTGGCAAAAGAAATACATCATCTGTGAAAATTTCAACTGTCTAGCTACCACGGTTCATGAGATACAGCCTGGTGACAGACAGACAGACGGACAGCGAAGTCTCAGTAATGGGGTCCCGTTTGGCACCCTTTGGGTACGGAACCCTAAAAACGTGTAACATTTACAGAAAGATATGTACAAAGGCGAGCTATTTGTGACTCTAGCGGCAATAGATATACACATTCTGCGAAAACACCTTTCTAGCTATTACGGTTCGTTTGTAGAGCCCGCTGACAGACAGACAGACAGACAGACAGACAGACAGACATACAGACAACGGAGGCTTAGTTATAAGGTCCCTTTGGTTACGGCACTCCAAAACCGTCCCCTACATAAAATTTTCGACCTTAACTCCGGCCGTCACTGATGTCGTCGTATTTCAAAAGGAGCTTTGACAAGTTTCAAATTAATTCGAATTAAAAGCAAATGACTTCAGGACAAAGGAGGTCTTGCGAAGAAGACGTTTTGATTAAATATCGAAATGTGACGTTTAAATACCTATTAGAGAGGAACCTAATCTCCAAGGGACCGTCGTTACGCAAGAGCCCTTCTAAGAGCTTCACGTCACTTCGCAGATACTCATTCAATTAGTTGGGATATTGTGAACTTGTAAGTTCAGTACGATGCATTAAATTAATAAACGGTGTTAATCAAGATGTAAGTGAGAGGTTTTTAAGGAAGTGTCAAGATTGACTGGTTGCCGACGATCTTTTGGCACGGGATGACAAGTGGAACCGACGCTAATTGACCAACGAGCAATGAAAGGTCGGTGTTGATATCAGGTTCATTGCATCAAGTTGCGTAGAAGTGGCGCCCCCCTTTGAACATCACTCATCATCAGCCAAAATATCGCTGGGTTACTGTAGCCCTTAGTCATTTGCTTGGCAGCTCTGGAATATGGGAGCCACTTTTGGGCCAAATGAGAAAAAAAAAATATGCCATATCAAATGAAAGCGCATGTTGTGAGGGTCTTAAATTTATATTATAGCATAATTATTATTAAAATAATACATTAATTAACCTATAAAATCATACAATTTCATAACATCCTTATTTCATTCCTTTAAATGCAGAAATGTTAGGATTTTGATGTTGAAAAGCTTTGTACTAAATGCTTCGTATCTGGTACACAAATACCCCGGATTGCCATTTTATCAAAATTAATCCGTGGCCTTTTATAAGGATAACTACACGTTCGGTAACAGGATCACAAACTGACAGAGGGAGTAGAAAGTGGGTCACACATTCCCTAATACCCGAGTGAAAACAGAAAACTAAGCAGAAACTACCAGGGAAAATATTGCAGCGTATTTGTCAGGATTAGATATTATTAATAAAATAGAGCTTTAATGAAAATTCAAAAGTATCCCTTACACATTATATTTTCTTCAAAAAACGACCTATCTACTATGGACACGCACGCATTACGAACCATGTAACGTTAAGGCCCGCCACATACAGTCGGTTTTCCAATTCGGAATTCCGTAACGCAATTAACGCGAACGCAGTAAACTCATACAAATCTTTGGATCTACCACATACATACGGAAGTTTTCCGTTTGTAATTTTCGCGGATTCGTATGGGATTGAATCCCGTTTTGGAATTCCGAATCGGAAAAATTCCGGCTGTATGTGGCCGGCCTAACCCGTGGGGGTGCGAGCGAGAGGTGCGATGGTCCCGCGTACCGGTGCGAGAGAGACGCAGATAGTCACGTGCGAAGGAAGGAAGCACTCAAGGGAGCTTCCGACAGCTCGATACGCGATACCGAAAGTATCGGGATCGGGATAGATTTATTTGTGCGGTACCGAGATATCCCACGGGAGTCACGGGACCATAATACATAACGCAGTTGTTTTATTAATCGTCACTTAACCAAAATCCTGGCCCGTTTATCAAAGACAGATTTATACTCAATGAGGAAATGCTAGATAATTAACCGGCCAAGTGCGAGTCCGACTCGCACTTGGCCGGTTATTTAAATCATAGCTGGAACCAAACCATACCGCGATTCAAGATACACATAGCGACTAGCGACATCTAATGGGGAATAGCGATGAATCGAAGTAGTCGTGTACTGAGCTTATTGATAATTAATATATTATGAAATTGGGGCTAAAATTGCGCAATGTTTGAGTTTTCCTTGGCTTTGCAGGCTAAACTCTAACCATGCTCAAAATTTTAAGCTTGTGGGTTCGCTAGAAGTAACCTTTAGAGTTTTCATGATCGTGAATCAGTGAGTCAGTGAGTGTCAAAATTGAGGAACTTTGAATTGCTGTACCTTCAACTCTACTGGTTCAAATTTATTGAAATTTTGAGAATATGTCTTATGACATGGTGCCTTTTAGCCGCCGGGAATTCAGGTTTCTATCTTTATCCACAACGGAGTAACAGGTAGGTCAAATATGCTCTGAATGGCTTCCTGTAAAGGATGTTACTGCTGCGCCCGTATGTTTTGCTTTTTGCTCGACTTGGCTTGGGGGCGCTGCCGCGCCCCCAGATAGAAATAGCCAATCTAAGGACAAATGATTATACCATTGTTCTCAAATAAGTTTTGTTAAGCATTCATAACGATGTGTCGGCGATTTTGTATTCGTATATATTTATTGTTATTTTGTATTCTTATTTATATTTACTTTCCAACACGTTGTTCTCTTCCATTGCAGGCATGCGCACACGCAGATGAGCCGGCATGCGCTCGGCGCGCCCCCGCCCGCCCCGCGCGCCCGCGCCCGCCCAAGCCCTCTCTCTCTCCCTCCTACTACTTGTCGGTGAGTGAGACAGAAGTACACCACACCACGCGATGTTGCTAGGAAAGTCTAATAGGAGGCGTTGCTTGTAAAGAAATACTGCCGATACCGCAATGTTTAAAAATTAAACTATACAAAATATTGTGAAATTAGAGAACTTGGCTTTACTATAGACCCCTTGTCATGGTTTTATTACAATACCGTATCAGTTATTGAAGTAAAACCTTTAGGCAAAAACAAAAAACACAAAATATAAATGAAAGTAGTATGTAAAGAAAGGCAACTTTCAATTTCAATTTCGTAAACCAAGATCTTGTTTAATTTCGTTTTATTTTATCATTCTAGTCTATCAGAATAGATTATTACAAAAACAGTGAATATGAGATGAAACCTTGGATTATTCTGATGAAGTATCAAGCACTCTACGATCTTAAGTAAACAGAGCGAAACACAAAGACTTTGTAATCCATCGCATGGTTTGCAGTGCACAGAGAATTGTAAAGTACTTAGGTATTTCATACTAGGTTCAACTAGTAACGTATTAACTGGCTCGGGCTGAATACTGACTATGTAGCTGTTTATTACAGTAGGATAGTTTCATCACCATTATCATTACCATTGTTTGACAAATATGACTTTGAATTTGACTTCACGACAAGCCAATTGTGCGGATTCTTATAGGAGACTAGTATTTGGAATACCATCGCTGTCTGATACTTTGCTGCTTCCTCTAAGTTTAGGTATGTCCATAAGATTTTAAAACGAAGAAGGTTTGTCCTGAATAAGCTACACCTACCTACTATATGGTCCTATTTTAAACGCTAACAAGATCGACAAAAACATTTTTAACCCTCTGGTTTATTTTATTCGGTGGATATTTAATTACGTCTCTTGAGCCGTCTGAGTAAGCGACGCTTACGAAAATTCTACCCGAAAGTAATGATATTTAATGAATTTTATAAGAAAAGAAGAACTATGCCGCCATGTTTACGATGTCCAATTAATCTTGTTAACTGACTAAATAAATTTAAGCGGTTTCGTTTTACTCCTAATTGTGTTTTGGGTGTACAAAAAAGCTGTTCTAAACTTAATTACGCACTCACTTCACCGTCTCAACATTAAATTTGATAAAACTATCTTTACCTGCGACAGAGTGCGTCGCAAGATAGCAACTATACGTCTCATTAGAAACTAAAATACAGAACATCTCTACCGTATTTTAACCGAAAATTACACTTTAAAATATGTTGACTATAAATAAATGACTTTGTTGCTGAGAAATAAGGGTAAAATGTGAGATTGCGTCACGTTCGACTGTACATACAGTAGGCATCACTGCGCATAATACATAAACTAGATTAGCATATTGATTGCCGAGCTTCGCGTCCAAAATCCGATATATGTTTTATGTATTCTACAAGTTTCTTCTTTCGATTATTCTTTCTGTCAATTCCATATCATTGTCTACTGCTGATTATTCATTAATAGGATACCTATCTGATTTATCTTTAGTGCACTATAAGTAACATAGAGTGTAGTGGAGTACAGCTCAACCTTACTCGTATCTGAGTAACATAGAGTGTAGTGGAGTACAGCTCAACCTTACTCGTATCCGAGTACTAGGCGCTGAGATTACTCGTATCCGAGTAACATAGAGTGTAGTGGAGTACAGCTCAACCTTACTCGTATCCGAGTACTAGGCGCTGAGATTACTCGTATCCGAGTAACATAGAGTGTAATGGAGTACAGCTCAACCTTACTCGTATCCGAGTACTAGGCGCTGAGATTTTAACAGATACCTTTTAGTATGATGACATTGATGACGTAAGAAGTGGTATACGGAGGATCACTTTGACGCTCACTTCACTCTATTCTGATAACAAAATGGTAATTTGGTTTTCGTTTTCCAATTGCGTCCCTCCCTGTTATCTTATAGTTCCTGTTCAGACAACAACTTTAGAGACACATCTAAAGATCATCGTCCTATCGATAAAGAATATACTAAGAAGAATATACCACAGTAGGAGCTTTGAAAAACTGGCTAAAAAAGTATGACAAAACCATGTAAAAGGTTGAGTAAGACTTTTATACTTTCAAATATAATATCAATCATCTGAGATGAGAATCGTACTTATTGGTTCATATAAAAATAATGCTTTCAGACATCCAATTTCAAAATGCTATGAATTCAGTCACAAAGTATTTAAATTCCTTGTGCTCCTCATATTATTCTCTTCAATAAAATGTGCGGATTCTGGAGCCATATTGAATTGGCTCAAAAATAAAATCTCTTTGCAGTGAGTGCAATATGCACACATCTAGACTCCACCGATGGAAATATAAAACGTTTTATAAAACACAGAATGATGCGGTGTAATAACGTTTGCAATAGTGGAAATCGAAATGTATTAAATCCTTAGTACAGTACAAATGGATTCCAAAAATACCCACCGGTAATCCCCAGTAGCGGGGATTTCTGGACAGCTTTTCAGCTCATTTATCCACCCACTATCAACCCAGAAAGCTAGTCAAGCGCTCAAGGGGATAATCTGTAGGGATGTTAATAATATCTGTATTAATGTACCAATATTTAAGGCAATTGTTACAATCAAAATAACATTTACGTGAAAATCGGTTTAGACATGTAAACCAGATAAATAATCCAATTTACATAGATATTGAAAGTGGTTTACCAAATCCTGTCATATCATAACGAATACCGCAGTATTGCGTAGCACGTAGCAGGTACGTAGCGCGTAGCAGGTACGTAGCTCGCTATGCGCGTAGCGGATTACCAGTTCTGTTTTTGTGTACGTCTTTTGCTTACTCGTACTCGTACGTATTTTATGTAATCCTGGTAGGTTAATCTGATTTACGATGAAATCCATTTGATAGTTTTCAGTAATATATTTTTTTTGGATTTGCGCTCGACACAAACATTGTGAAATGAAAATAAAGACGTTCTTTTAAAGTGTACATTTACTTACACTCTTTCACGAGGTTGCATGGGGTTGCTAACCACTCACTTTTCTGGAGACATGGAGTTAAAACGAAAGTTGGCATGACCATTTGATCCGTTATGTTGATCAGAACTATGTCCCTTGTCCCTAGCGAAATCCGACTAAACTATTCCATAACAGCTTTTGTTGGCTGCCTGCATGAGACAGCACTTGGCTCGGTCGAGTGGTCACGTGATAGATAACACCACGTCACGTGACCCGAGGCCGACCTATGCGCTCCTGGTACTTAGCTTCAGAGTTGCTGAGCTTTCAAATTATATACCTACCTAGTTCTATTCTAATTCTAAAATGACGGCAGCTTAGGTAAAAATAAAACGTTCGTCCTCTAAAACCTCTAAAACTGACGTTCGATGGTGACATATTTGATATGTGTCATACTTTAAACGCTATAGCGTCACATGTTTTTCCTTTACGAGGTGGCAGAGCCCCGTGACAGGGGACTAGTCCATCGCCGCAGCCATGGAGTACTGAAGGTTTCCTCACGATGATTTCTGTTACACCGTTAGAACATCCGTGGGTTGTTTTATCTTGCTTTTCCCAAAATGCTCGCATAATATTCCTAAGTCTGGATTAACATAGTATCTCAAGTAACCCCAATAACATCAAGTAGTCAGCATAAATCATTAAATTAGACATCTAATGGCCAGTTTTCTGGATCCGGATGGCACGTCTGTTTTTCTTCCGACGCAGATGAATGAATACTTCTTATTCTGTCATATTGTTCCCCTCAGTTCGTTGGCAGATAGCCAACTCTCGATACAACGTGTTTATTCTAGCGAGCGAAGACAAAGAACCTAGGGGTTTTAGTTCGAACCCCTACGATCAAACCACTTGACTGGGTGTGATAGAATGTGTGAATTGTAAAACTATGCACAGCAACAAAATATGTGAATTCCTGATTCAAAACTAAATAATCGTTAATCTTAATTTAATGTATGTGGCTGTATGTAAATGTTTATGTTTATGTTTTGTTGAATCTTATAAAAATAGTCAAGTGTGGGTTGGACCATGTTGGACTCTCACAAGAAGGGTTCCCCACCATAGTATGAGAAAAAGTACAAAAAAATACAATACTTGTATGTTTACACACTTATTTTAAGGGTTCCGTACCCGAAAGGTGCCTAACGGGACCTTATTACTGAGCCTCCGCTATCCGTTCGTCTGTCTGTCTGTCCGTTTGTCTCTCAGCGAGCTCTATCGCACAAACCGTAATAGCTAGAAAGTTGAAATTACACATATTCTGTGAAAAATTATACTCTACAATTGCGGTACACTGTGAGAGAGCCCGCTGACGGACAGAAGGACGGATGAACGGACAAACATCAGAGGAGTATGCCGCTCTTCTAGTGCGAGCGGAACGGACTCAGCTCGCAATGGCGAACTGCATATAAGTGCTTCCACTAATAAAGAGTTTTTTTGTATGCAGCAAGGTCCGTTCAGCTCACTGGCTCCGCTTCCGCTTATTTCTCTTCTTGGGTACGGAACCACAGAAGAGATAATAGTACTACGACGGAACCCAGAAATACGAAATGAGGCTACGTGGAGGAAGGATCATTGATCTAAGTGAGGCTATGCAGTTTTATATGCTGTCATATAAATGGTCAAATGGCCAACACATTGACACAACAGCGCGGGCCCACTTTCGATCCGCCCCGGCCCGCTTGGTGTCACATGATCCGCCCCGGCCCGCTTGGTGTCACATGATCCGCCCCGGCCCGCTTGGTGTCACATGATCCGCCCCGGCCCGCTTGGTGTCACATGATCCGCCCGGCCCGCTTGGTGTCACATGATCCGCCCCGGCCCGCTTGGTGTCACATTATCCGCCCGGCCCGCTTGGTGTCACATGATCCGCCCCGGCCCGCTTGGTGTCACATGATCCGCCCAGGCCCGCTTGGTGTGTCACATGATCCGCCCCGGCCCGCTTGGCGTCACATGATCCGCCCCGGCCCGCTTGGTGGCACATGATCCGCCCCGGCCCGCTTGGTGTCACATGATCCGCCCCGGCCCGCTTGGTGTCACATGATCCGCCCCGGCCCGCTTGGTGTCACATGATCCGCCCCGGCCCGCTTGGTGTCACATGATCCGCCCCGGCCCGCTTGGTGTCACTTGATCCGCTCCGGCCCGCTTGGTGTCACATGATCCGCCCCGGCCCGCTTGGTGTCACATGATCCGCCCCGGCCCGCTTGGTGTCACATGATCCGCCCCGGCCCGCTTGGTGTCACATGATCCGCTCCGGCCCGCTTGGTGGCACATGATCCGCCCCGGCCCGCTTGGTGTCACATGATCCGCCCCGGCCCGCTTGGTGTCACATGATCCGCTCCGGCCCGCTTGGTGGCACATGATCCGCCCCGGCCCGCTTGGTGTCACATGATCCGCCCCGGCCCGCTTGGTGTCACATGCTTCAGAGAGCTTCGCGTTTTTGAAACCCGCCGTAGACCCGCCAGTGAAAACGTGGCTGCTACTGTGCCGCTACCACCCAAAATGGGAGAAGGGCGCGTAGCACCAGAGTCAAACATGTTGCCACTTGTTATCTATCCTATTCTTCAATCACCAAGAAAGTTGCAATCATTGTTGTAATAGAAACAAAGCAAATGAGCAGCGCAATCAGTAATCAAGATAGAGATCTGCAGACCAAAGACAAGACAAAGAAGACATTCCCTGAGACGACATTAAAAAGAAAAACGTCTCGCAGAATTCATCAAGAAAACATTATCTTGGAAACTATAAATTGCACAAAGTAAAATCCGAAGGGAAGACGCTTCCTGATGCCAAAAATTTTATATCGAGCTCGGGTCGGTTCGGTTGGATTCGGAAATGTTCGGAGATGTTCGAGGAACGTCGGAAGTGGTCGGGAGCCGAGTCACTTAGCTAATTTGTGGAATAGCATCGCCCGATGGTTACGTGATATTGTTATACGATATTAGCCTTTCAGGGCTTCGGTATTCGATACTTAATACTTTGAAGTTTAGGGGTATTTACGTACGGTGACCTCTGTGGTGTTGCGGTCGAG
Organism: Argyresthia albistria; assembly: GCA_963457715.1. Lineage (NCBI taxonomy): Eukaryota > Metazoa > Arthropoda > Insecta > Lepidoptera > Argyresthiidae > Argyresthia > Argyresthia albistria. The sequence goes on along the minus strand of OY735277.1, from coordinate 43,309 downwards.
GCTGTGCTTCCCAAGCGAGAGGTCTCGGGTTGAAATCCCGGCTGGGGAAAGAAAAATCACAGGTCTTGGATGTTTACATGTTTGCGATGTCACTGTTTTTGGTTCCCACGACACAGGTTATCCTAGTGTGGGGCCAGAAGCACTGTATGTGCCTGTTTGTAAACGTTATTTTTTGTATTTTTTTTATTGCTTTTGATATACTGGCAATTGATTTTCTTGCTCATTGAATAAGATGTCTTAAACAACAAGTAAATTATGATATTAGACTAAAAGATCGCGAGTAATCATTACTGCACTATCTCCTGTCAGAAAAACCTAGTCTTGAATACCTAATTAATTTAACATACAGTTGTGCATTCGCTACCTCGTATGGAGAAAGGCGTGACGCTATTTTGCTCTTACTTTTCGAATACATTTCTTTATCATTACATATCATTTGTCAGGAGGCAGTAACAAACAAAACCATCACAATATAAAGTGGCTACATTGTTGGTGGGTAAGGATCTCCCCTTCAGACAATTAGTTGGGCAAATTAAAAATGCACTAAAAATCTCGAGAACGGAAACAAATAAATCTTTTGTACTTGTGAGGGCGACTCCGGAGAAAGGCCCTTTCGCCCTACCCTACTAGGAGTAGTAGAAGAGGTGTCACAAACTTCATACGTAAACGTTCATTTTCAATTTAATTTAATTTTACGGGTCTTGAAACACAGGTTTTTTTTTTTATTTACTTTAAAGCACCAATGTATATATCTCCACTGGTTTTTGTATGGTGAATAAATTTTATTTTCATTTTTTTTTCATTTTCAATAACCTATCTATCCTCAATCTGCAGATAGATTGGTCAAGTTCCAAAGCAAAATTCTAGCTCTAGTAATGTGAAAATCATGTGTAGGTAATTATTGAAAATGGACGTAAATGACAAATTATTGATTGTCATGCGATAAAACGTTGTGTGTAGTGCTGCGTAGGAACGAAATAGACGTAACGTCATGCACGCTTTTTATAGGGTTCCGTACCGGAAAGGTGCCAAACGGGACCCTATTACTGAGACTTCGCTGTCCGTCCGTCTAGCGTCTGTCCGTCTCCGTCCGTCTGTCTGTCTGTCACCTGGCTATACCTCATGAACCGTGGTAGCTAGACAGTTGAAATTTTCACAGATGATGTATTTCTGTTGCCGCTATAACATCAAATTTTAATACCAAAAAAAAAAAAAAAATAAGGGGGGCTCCCATACAACTAACGTGATTTTTTTGAGGTTTTTTTATAGATAATGGTACGAAACCCTTCGTGCGCGAGTCTGACTCACACTTGGCCGGTTATTTTTAACATACGGCGTGACAGATACAGAGGCTCTAAAACTATGCAGGCTAGTGGTTTTGTAATCCATGCCAATCGAATCTACACATTTTAAATTGGTAATACCATTGATCTTGAAATCAATAATTACAAAAAAACACTAAATAAGAAATATTCACTGTTATCCTATAATTTACCGTCGTCTCTCTCACTACGCCCTGTCTCTAGCCCATAACTCAACTAGTAGTCACCCTCGGTGTATAGTTACCCTCCCGTCTCTGTACCTACTCGCCACTGTAAACGGATTGATTGGGAATACTGAATCGATAACTATATTATGTTTAATAGAGTTATTTTTTCTGTCGTGTTACATTCTTCAATTCGCTTCGCCCCTTTGTTCCCTGTGTATGCTTGTAATTTCGAATTCCTAATCTCGTAGGTATCAAAAAGGTAAAAAAAATATATATAAATATTAACGTCAAAGTCAAAGGTTTTGTACCGTATTATTTTTTTGTACGAGATTAATAATTCGAGTAGGTATACTTTGCATGCAGAGATATCCATTGGTTTGGACTTTATTGTGTCTTTGAATGCCCAATAAGTAGGTATTAGTTGTGTGTGCACAAGGACAATGGAACGAGAAGGCATGCGGGCTTGTCTTGTTTATTAGTTGTGTGTGCACAAGGACAATGGAACGAGAAGGCATGCGGGCTTGTCTTGTTTATTAGTTGTGTGTGCACAAGGACAATGGAACGAGAAGGCATGCGGACTTGTCTTGTTTATTAGTTGTGTGTGCACAAGGACAATGGAACGAGAAGGCATGCGGGCTTGTCTTGTTTATTAGTTGTGTGTGCACAAGGACAATGGAACGAGAAGGCATGCGGGCTTGTCTTGTTTATTAGTTGTGTGTGCACAAGGACAATGGAACGAGAAGGCATGCGGGCTTGTCTTGTTTATTAGTTGTGTGTGCACAAGGACAATGGAACGAGAAGGCATGCGAGCTTGTCTTGTTTATTAGTTGTGTGTGCACAAGGACAATGGAACGAGAAGGCATGCGGGCTTGTCTTGTTTATTTCTCCCACAGATTTCTCCCCACCACCGTTATGTCTTGTCCGTTGTCGTGCTCTGTCTGATCTGTACAGTGGGGATTGCGCCTAATGTAATAATTGAAGGGATCACCCTCACTCAGATGATATGTCCATCGGGAATCGTGACTTGTATAACTTGTAGATGACGTGACGCCTATTCAGCAAAAAATGCGTCACACACACACACACACACACTTACACCCTCGGACGCATACACGCGAGAACTTGAAACATCAAGGGATTTTTCGTGTCATCGTCTATGAAGCAGAAGTTACAAAGCCTAGAACCACAACAATAGGCTGAATGTATACAAAAAAGTAAAGGAAAATGATTATTATTTATACGAGCGTTAATAATGAAGCTTTTCCTCTCAATGACATGTGATACTTATCTTTATGCATACGGGACTAAATAAATCCATTGAAATGTCTGCTGTCACGGGAAAATTGTTCACGTTCCGAAACGCAAGACCTATCGGAGATACAGAGGGATTCCGTGTCAAATCAAACACCGCTACAAAACCCCAATAGTATTTGTTTTCCATATTTAAACAAGCCAATGTTAGAAACAAACTGAATTCACACACTTTATGGAAAGCCGCACGTAAACCCGAAATATATTAAGACCCGCTCCAATGGTCACACGAATATATCAACAAACCCAAACGCTACAACTAAATTCCAAAACAACGAAGCGCGCCCATTGTAGCGGTGCCAATATTTGCACACACTATTTTTGCGTTTTGGCTTGGATAGCAACCGCAATTTCAGACCATATTTATTTTAGAATAGTGTGCAGAATGGCGCGGGTTTACAAAAGGGTAATCAATTGCGAGATAATCCGGCAATCAACAGCAGATATATGTTGCTATCTCACTCCCACATGTAGGGGTGTCTTTTTCTGCAACCCTTCGCATAATAATGTATGTATATGTAGATGCATTCGTCTGTGTGGGATTCTATCTGTGATTGTATGGAGTTGACACTTTCCCGTTGATTATGCATTTCTTTTGTAAGCGTTTTCGATATTAACAAAGGGCGAAAGGAGCGATACATCGCAGAAGAGTTTTAGTTTACCTTTATTCGACTGCTGAAATCCACAGACAATCCCACGCAGATTCTGGGAAATTGGTACCTATACATATAAAACATAAACATCTCGAATTTCTATTCAGTTCGTTAGCTCTGCCTCTGCCGCCCTGAACGGGAGAAGGCGTAGGTCTGTCTCATTTACATAGTTGCCACGGAGCTGTCACAAACACGTATGTAAGCTGAGTGAGTGCTTCGTTCGTACATCCAGCTCAGTACACAGTTGCTTGCGACACTAATCTTCAAGTTTGATAGCTTCACGTCCGGACGCACATTATACAACTCTAAGTTTGAGTCACCCTCAAACTCACGCTGACATTGTCTCTCGCGTAGTTTAAGCAGTACGACATCAAGAGGCACTTATTCTGCGATTAGAGGCTTCTGTTGAAGTTGTATGTCGTCGCATCGAGATATCTTACAATCTAACTCGACTTCAGGAATCCTCTACTCGGAACGGACGGAATCAGCAAATTACTGATAGGTACAGCCACATACAGCTCACACATACTCCCCTCACCCGAATTTTATTGGTTTGTAACAAGCATAGACATCAAGAATAGTCCATGGTGTCAAATGTGTGGGTGGTTATTACCCGGTTTCCCGGGCGCTGATTAAGTTAACAAATTGGTTAATTCAGCCTCAGCCATTCATGTGCAGTAATTATTCAACATAGCGTCACTTGATTGGCCGAAATTGATTTAATCGTAAATGTATGTTCAAATGTATGGTCAAACAGTCGCCACACTGACGCAACAGCGCGGACCCGCTTTCGTACCGCTCCGAGCCGCACTATTATTACCCCAGTCGGCAGAGACATTTAACTCGAGAAAATTCCGAATTCAACGAAACTTATAGCGTGGCAAGAAATGCTAGGGAGCGGATAAATTTGAACTAATTTCATGGTAACATGCTGGCAGCACTCAGAACGTCATTGTCATTCGAATAAATGTCATAAAAAACCAATATTTTATTATTTTTCAACAAATTTAAGCAGTTATACCGATAATTTAGTCGCGGCTTGCACTACACATTAAAACGTGGCTAAAGAGCGGTTCTAATTATTGCTTCAATTAAGTGTTGAAGCAGCCATCAGATCAGAGTTTGATTGGAAACTGAATAACACATTTGGATGCTTCTTGTGTGAAATAATGGTATGTATTCAACAATGTTTTGATTTCTACACATAGATATTGACGAATACTATAAGAATGGTCACTTTTTACCTTTAAATAATAAGCATTCTAATACATCTGCGGATGTTTCATAATTGTATAGGTTATGTTTACATATGGAAAAATAACTAGAACCATAGTAAAGATAAGTATTCAAACTCCGACCGCACAATTTTGATCGTTTTGCCGTATCATATTTGAATGGGTTCATTCCATTGTACTCTTTATTAATCTGTGCCATTGTATGAAAGGTGATGGCTAAATGACTGCTCTAGCAATGTACAAAGACTTCTCACAAGCCAATAGCATTTAAATATTAATTTATTAATTACTGCGAAACTAATAAGTGTAAAGAACTTGTAGGAATAAATTCAATATTTAATAGTTTACAAATCAAAACACTGTATTTATTATTATACGTCCGTTCTTATCTCAACACCCAGCCGAGCAGCCGTGATGCCTAGAGTCACTCTTGTCGCATTGCATGTACATTTTGAACGTTAACAAACTCCTTCAAAACTCTGTTCAGAAATGATGGAGGTGAAGTTGGAGTCAGAGGTACTATTTCTAGCGGAAGTTCCGAACTTTCGGAGGCAGAGGCGGAGCTCCGTTACCACCTACTCAAGCTTTGCAACATGCAAGTTTCACACCTACATAATTAAAAAACACCAAGGATCAAAATCATTTAGAGTGTAACCTGAATGTTGCTATGTAAAAGTTAGTGGCGCCATCGCTTTTTTCTTAGGATTTCTTGCCACATTATAAGTGTATTTGTTTGTGTTTGTGACTATTCAGCAGTGCTACATCCAATTTTCCGAATAAATAAAGCTTGTGCTAACTTGAAGAGGAGCGAAAAACTGATTTTGGGACTTTTTACAGTTGTTCAAGTTTAATTTGAAAACATTCAATAATTGTAGGAAATATTGTATCAGTGAATAAAAGATGACAAAATTTCGCGTCGCTAACAAAAAGAAATACTAAAATTGGTCCAGTAGTTTGACTTTATTGGGGTCCAAAATACTCCCAAATCAATAAATCAATAGAATCAGTATGTGTTTAATTTTTTGTATTTACCAGGCCACATTTGCATTTTGAATCTTTTTCGATGGTACACTTCATCGCTATTGCATGTTCCAGAACATCTTCCAGGTCTGAAAGGTTTTGGGCCACCGTACCCGTTCATTCTATGGATTGAATGGGTATGGTAGATGTTTTGGGAGTATTTTGGATATCGATAAAAGTCAAAATACTGCACCAATTTTAGTATTTATTTTTGTTCTCGACGCGAAATTTAGTCATCTTTGATGTGATAACTCATATGTTATTTCTTAAAATTATTGTCAGTTTTTTAATTAAACGTGAAAAACTGAAAAAAGACCCAAAAAAATACAGGTTTTCGCCCCTCCTCAAGTTAGCACAAGCTTTATTTGTTCGGAAAATTGGGTGTAGCACTACTGAATAGTCACAAACAACATACTTAAGTTTCGTTGAATTCGGAATTTTCTCGACGTAAAAGTCTCTGCCGGCTGGGGTCACATAATTTATTGTGTCATGCTGGTCATGCTTCATAGAGTTTCTTGCATCTGACACCCGGCCGCTGCCGCTTCGCTACCGACTACTGGTGATGTACCGAAATGTGATGTGTTGATGTCTGGTGTGATGTGGCTTCGACTTGAATTTTAACAGCCGCACATCTATTTATTGTTCGCTATTGTTAGTTTGGCCTTCGTGTGTCTTAACGCGAGCGAACCGATTACATCGATAACTAAGGTTCGTATCTCATCGAATTCTCGACAAAACCCCTTCGTCATCACAATCTGAAGATCTGTCGAGTCACGTCGCTAACTGTGACGGAGGATAGTTCACAAACTCGGCACATTAACAAGTATAATATAATTCGCCGAGAAATGAGATTCATTCGCGAAGGAGGTGTCAGAATGGAGACGCCGCCCGCCGTCTCTCTCGACTCTGGCGTTTTTAAGCTACAATTTATCGTGTGTGCGTAAAAAATAAAAGAGGAATTGCGACTTTTCGAAATGACACCTGTAAAACTAGTGATTAAGTTTATTCAAATCCTTGAAAAACAGTCCAAATCGCAATTAAAATGTACTTTCAAGGCGTTTACTATCCTCCAAAATAGTAGCAAAGATAGAGAATTAAATATCCCTCTTTTTATATGTGTTCATTTATCGAGTTAGTATTAGTTTGCATCTGTAGCATCCTTTGTTGTAGGATTTGTCGGAAACTAATGACAGAATTTTTCTATGTTCGTTTCCAATCCTAATTGCTCACACGAATGTCGAGCACGTACGGCGTAGACAACACTTTGTTGTAGGAGTTGTTGTACAACTGTTGTACAAGTTATACAATTGCCGCAAATTGAGCATCCCCTCGTATAATTTGCCAGAAGTCTTATAATAGTTTGATCGTGGAGCTTTTGATCTACAATTTGTGTTTCTGCGAAGAATATTTGATGGTAATGAGCTCTTTGTTCGGTGTTTGAGTCAAAATCATGAATGAAAACGATTTCATTCTCTTATTTCGGTTAAGTATTTTTTCATTCGCGTTTACCTACATGCGCCCTTTTTTTGGATTAAGGGTAGACTGAAGACCCACTTCAATTCTGGAATCTCCCTTCTAGAAAATTCATTAGTAATGCGGCATTCATAAATATTTATAACTCTATTCGGTTTAAGTTATTGCAGTATTTTTTAGCACACATTTGAATTCCATCCCTATAAAATTAGATTACGCTTATGTAACACACACACTACTCTATACATATGTGTACCTATACATAAAGGTGTGTAGATGTAATACTACGCCACAGTAGATTCTGTGAAAGGGCGCAATTTGCGGGCGCCGATGAATGGCCGGATTGTAGGATATCCGCGGCCGGGGCGGGGGGGGGATCCGCGGAGTCTCCTCGGCGCCTGTGTCCTGACGTAATTGCGTTGCGAAGGGGCTGGCCAGGCGAACTTGCCAGGCGAAGCTGGAGAAGCTTGTGTTCATTTGTACAACAAGGTCTCTACAACACTGGACTAAAGAACCAATTAAAAAAATCTTCTGTAACGAAGCCGTGTATATACTTTGGCAAGAAATTCTAGACCTTATGGCAACATTTAAAGACTACTGTCTTTTTTCTTGATATATTAGGTTTGTCAGTCAAAACACGCAGTGGTGTCCTAATTACGTCACTGAATGTTGCCATTATTATTTGTCTAGAATTTCTTGACAAAGCATACGTCTAGATCAAGGATGCTCAAGGGTATGTCCGCGGGCCACAGTAGATTGATGCTTGTTGCTCGATTTGATGTGAATTTTTCGGTAACGGCCGTACCATGTCGTATGAAGGTTCCTCGACTTGTTAGGCATGTGAAAATGATAAAAATCCTTTTATTTATCGAGTTTTCTTACTTTGCCTTTGCCCCCTCAGTGGATTAAAATACCTAATATCAAAAATAGTACCTAACCGTCATCAGTGGCCCGCCAAAAATTTTTGAATCGTTCTTATGGCCCACCTGATCAAAAGGTTGAGCATCCTTGGTCTAGATCTACGGCCGAAATTAATAACCTATCTTCTATCCATAATCTGCAGATTTGAGATTGCTAGTGTCAATTTTGACATAAATCACATAGCGCAACTGTCAATGTAACGCGTCAATGTAGGTTATTGGGATCGGCTGCTACTGGTTAGCGCTGTGGATTGTCTGTCAGTGTAAGCGTTTTATGAAAAAAAAAATACGCGTGTAGCACCGTACACGTGTTAGAAGTAAAACTTCTGTAGCTAGATCATTAAGTGGTACCTATACTATACACCTATACCTACCTATACTAAAAGAGATTTAAATTTCCAATTTTGAGATCCAATCTCTGCTTCAAGTTACTTTTAAGTTTCAGACGTCCGATTATTTGAAATTATTTTATACTTGTACTTACTTTTAATACGTCATGTCATTTATTTCCCACCATTCCTTATCTACAATTTGTCGCGCTCGTGGTGATATACTTAACTCATTTAATAGTGTCACTACTATTTGCATCTCGCTCAGATTATATACCATCTGACGTCACGTCTTTAAGCCGTCTCGCTCAAATGTATGCATTGCTTTGCTTGTCTCTGTGCCCAGTCCCTTTATTTAATTGATCGAGTACGTATTTTCAACTATTCCAAGTTAATGTGTACCTGCGGGGTTACCATAAGGCTTGCCACTCACCTCAGTCGCGCAGATAAATGACAAAGAAGATGGCTAAATCAATATATGGACGACTGCCCCAGACATGTACAAAGACTTCTCAACAGCCAATAGCATTTAAATATTCATTCATAAATTTAATTTACTGCGTTAGTTTGTAGAACTTGAAGAAAAAAAATTAAATATAGGTAAATAAGAGTTGTTACTCAATACTCCGTGATTCCAATATGATTCCGTGACCTTTGCCGTCGCTAGAAATAAGCACCATTTTGCAATAACATGCAACATAACGCCATCTAGCCACTCCTCTGGAAACCTCCTGTTTTCAACAGTTTTGCTAGTTGGCAATTATGTTGTGTTTGTCCCAGCCAGCGGCGGCGGCGGCGGCGGCGGCGCCATCTTGGCCATACCGGAAATCAAGAACTCGTGGAAGAATGCTTAAAATAATTTTTATTTGTTAACGTTTCATCAGGTTTTTCTCTCACTAATTAACATTCTTTATTGTACGAATGTATTATTATCTTATCTGATTAGTTAAAAACCGTATTGAAAATAGTTGCGGTTTTAAAAGTCTTCAGCCGACCCTGACGTCACCGTTTCGAATTTCCGTTACCATTTCTTAGCCACTCGTTATAGCACCCGGCTAGTAGCAATTGAAAAGCAAATATATGAATAACCCACAGTTGAGAGGTTAAATAAATTTTACCCCCGTGCCCTAAGAAGTTTTACTTCAAAAACCTCACATATTTGTAGTTATCGTGTCACTCCTCACAGCCCTCGATAGTTTCCTGAGCTGGCATTGAGCCTTAACATATCATAACATAGAGTCATGATTCTTTTATCCAATTTTATTTGTTGTAAAATAAATTGTTTGGTATTCAAAAAGTATTTGCAATTTGTAAAGTTTTATTCGATGCTGCCATTACCATTAAGATTTACAAAAGCTTTTCATTGCTTTTGAAATCGCTTCTCCACCGAATAATCTCTTTGACTAATTTAATTCAGTATAATTATCTATAATTCTCTATTTATAGCCCATGGAATTCGTAAATAGTCGTACTGGATGGCGCCTTGCATCAAATGAGGTAGTTTTGATTTTTATGAGTTGGTAGTGGTTAAATGGGTTATGTATAACAAATCCAAGTTTTCCACCTCGAAAGCTCCGGATCCGGATCACAGTTAAAAACTTGAAAATTTATTAAATTTTAGGAGGTTTTCCAGTTTTTGAAAATAATAACTTTTGTCATAAACCTATTCATTAGGGGTCATAAATATCGAAAAGTAAAAAAAAAACTATAAACTTCCTTTTTTAATTTTACAAATCTTTGAGTAGTACCTACTGCTACTCAAATATTATCATATATAATATTTGGCCTATCAAATCCAAATTATTATCATTTAATTGCAAATTTAGTTTACTTTAATTACTATTTCTGTTTTCAGGTACGTGCACAATATTATTGGTTCATCTAATAGATAAAACATCGTTATCGTAAGTATATGTAGATATTGCATTAGTAGTAGTCAACATACCAATTGCCACTGTGCAAAATAGCAGCACTTTTGAAGACGGCTCCAATTTTTCTACAATAATTCAAACTTTTACTGCAAAGCACCTCAATAACAATCTGGATACGAATAACGATAGCGTTGCGGTAATTACAATGGCGTCGTTAACGCAACGGTAACGGTTCCGTTACCCCGACAGTCGATAACGAGAGTCGTTTAGATACTATCGACTTGTAATGGCGGACAGACCGACACAGTCCGACATTATGTTGATTTCTGGTTTCATTGTGTTTACATTGTGTGGTAGTTCTTTGTTATTTTGATAGTTTGGCCTTAAATTTACCTATGTCTTAAAGGGTTCCTGTTTCGTAAATATCTATCTATACATGACTCGATCAAAGGAGTGTCCTTATGGACAAACATGTTACCAGGGAAGCAGAAGGATAGGTGAGTCCCCGTTTACCCTGCTATCCTGCTATTCAAAACTCTTTTAGAAAATTTCGAGGAATCCTTCATTGTATTGAATATCTGGCAAAAAGTGGCCCAACAGTGCCTCTGCCATCTGTAAGGACAAGAAGTTATGCTACATTATGTTTTTTACGACTCCTTCATTTATACATACATATCTAAGGTTTCCTCACAATATCCATGACCAAAAAATTTAGAAACCGTCGAATTTGAAAAGTTAAGTAGATACTTACACCAGTACACGAATAGCCTATTAGAAGACTCTTGGCAGTGTCTGCAGTAATTATCGGGGGGGGGGGGGGATTGCGCTTGGAAGGGCCCTCCACTCGAGATAGGCCGTAAACCAGTAGTTACCGAGATTGGATGTGCGCAGCCTGATCACATCGATACGGGGGTAATCCCCTCGGTAGTATGTGCCCCTGGTATATATAGAGTAACAGCAAGGGCATACGCAAGATTCAGGGAAAATACATACGTATAATATACATGGTTATCGCTTGAAACCAATTAGAGTAACTTTACTACGAGTCTTGGACCCGTTATAAAATTAGTTCTAGTTCAGAGGGTGGTCTCAGCTAGATCAGTGACAGTTTTGACAAAACAAACCTGTAATCTTCGCGCGCTTGAGATCTTCTGTGCACTTGGCCATAAGTTTCCAAGGGCCCTAATGATAAACCACTCTCAACTTTGATAGCACTCTGAAGTGTTTAGAAATTACAGTGCAAAGATCTGTTAATTATTACAAGCAGCTGTCGTGCAAAATAAGCAGGTTACAATTTTATATCTACTATAGTTAGAGTTGCTAGCTATCTACTATAGTTAGAGTTGCTAGCTATCTACTATAGTTAGAGTTGCTAGCTATCTACTATAGTTAGAGTTGCTAGCTATCTACTATAGTTAGAGTTGCTAGCTATCTACTATAGTTAGAGTTGCTAGCTTTCTACTATAGTTAGAGTTGCTAGCTATCTACTATAGTTAGAAGACTTCAATCAAAGTCATAAAGTCCTAATTCTGCCCTCAAACATTATAGCACACACAGTGTGTCCGGAAACGATTATCTGAAGCGAAAGCTTTGCGTGTAGTTTAATTATACAAAGTTTCGAGCAGCCTTGTTACCAGACTGAAGTCGGGGTGTGGGGGGAGTTATTACGAAATAGGGGGAAATTACAGCAATTACCAACACAAGTTGTTTCTGTTCACACCAGATATTGCTGTTCTGTGAACCTACCTGAATTATAGTTCTAAGCGCTGTCTAGTACCAGACCACAGACCGCCTTTGAGTATCTATAAAAGTATAGCACCAGACTTCGACCATAACGAAGCATCTGCAGCAAAACTTATAGGCAACACCAATGAACGCTCAGTAATTGGATCGCGTAACTGTTGCAGAATATTATCAAATCCGCGCGACTCGAGTGCCATTAACTCAACTCAAATTGATTAAAAGCCTCTCATCACTTCTCATCAGTCTGCGAAAGATACTATTTGTGTACGCTTTAGTGGAGTGACGTCAGCGGCTAATGCATTACCTGTCACAAAAACATCTACTTTGAGCTTAAAATGCTATAATTTTGAACTATTCTAAATATTCTAGAGGCTGGAGGTTCAGTGAATAATAAATGATGCTGAGAAATATTTATAAGCTGTGATGTTGCGGCCTCCTTTTGTCAACTTTCTTCTTTCTTTTTAACCGACATCCCAAAGGAGGAGGTTTACAATTCGTCCGGATGTATTTTTTTATTGAAGTAAAACTTCTTGGGGCACGGGGGTAAAATTTATTTAACCTCTCAACTGTGGGTTATTCATATATTTGCTTTTCAATTGCTAATAGCCGGGTGCTATCACGAGTGGCTAAGAAATGTAACGGAAATTGGAATCGGTGACGTCAGGGTCGGCTGAAGACTTTTAAAACCGCAACTAATTTCAATACGGTTTTTAACTAATCAGATAAGATAATAATACATTCGTACAATAAAGAATGTTAATTAGTGAGAGAAAAACCTGATGACACGTTAACAAATAAAAATTATTTTAAGCATTCTTCCACGAGTTCTTGATTTCCGGTATGGCCAAAACCAGTGACGTGACCAAAAACTACTTCGTTCAACCTCTTTGTTGGAACCGGAACTTATGTTTGACAGTTGTGCGATGCAATCCATACAGTTTGTAAGAAAAGAGTTTCATCAATGTCACACGGGTCGATATGGATTTCTAAAATGATGAACGAATCGTTTTGTGGCCGGTAACTATGGAATAGGTACCTAAAACGCGCTGCGTAGTCGCGCAACGGGCAGCTAGTAATCGCATAAAGTCACTTAGAATCATCCAAATGTGATATTTAGTTTTCAAGCAAATTCCGATGTGATGGATGGCTGCATTAAGACTTCTTGAAAACAATAAGTAGGTACCTAGAACTGTTCTAAAGCCACTTTTTATTATATAATGCAGTTCAAGTCACAAATTAGCAGTTTAGCTACTAAGTACGTGTTATACCTACCTATTTAATGTTTATCTGTAGTAAACGGCCAAAGCGAGGTCTACAGCTTACAGAGCCATAAGTTTAATGGCTTATTGTTTCGCTTATTTGTTTGTATGTAATTTTTGTAATACATATTTTAAAGTTGAATTGTTGTTATAACTATTGAAATTATACGATTTTGATTTTAATAAGCTTTTGTAATTTTAAAGTTAATGCTTCATGCCAGTCAATAATGTTGAAGTAACATATCAAAATCGAGGTATGTCGTATGGCGGACTAAGGAAATGTCAAGAATAAAATTAAATAAGAGTTACGTCATCGCTTCGCGATGAAGTAACCCTTAGAAATCCTAGCAAAGTAGGTATGTATAGGTTAGCGGGGGTAGCATAAGGCACGCCAGTCACCCCAGCCACGCATTTTGTCACAATTTAATGTCATATCATAATGAATGCGCGCTATTTTATGGAGAAACATCATTGAGACGCGAAAGGAGTTGGCAATTTGGCAAAATGACTGCCCCAGACATGTACAAAGACTTCTCAACAGCCAATTAATAGCATTTAAATATTCTCTCATAAATTACTGCGTCTTTAGTTAGTTTGTAGAACTTGAAGGAAATGATTAAATAATTAAGAGTTGTCACTTCATACTCTATGATTCCGCCATTGATTAGTGACTTTTGCCATCGTTAAAAATAACATGCAACATAATTGCCAATTGCCAACTAGCAAAACTGTTGAAAACAGGAGGTTTCCAGAGGAGTGGCTAGATGGCGTTATGTTGCATGTTATTGCAAAATGGTGCTTATTTCTAGCGACGGCAAAGGTCACGGAATCATATTGGAATCACGGAGTATTGAGTAACAACTCTTATTTACCTATATTTAATTATTTTTTCTTCAAGTTCTACAAACTAAATACAGACGCAGTAAATTAAATTTATGAATGAATATTTAAATGCTATTGGCTGTTGAGAAGTCTTTGTACATGTCTGGGGCAGTCGTCCATATATTGATTTAGCCATCTTCTTTGTCATTTATCTGCGCGACTGAGGTGAGTGGCAAGCCTTATGGTAGCCCCGCAGGTACACATTAACTTGGAATAGTTGAAAATACGTACTCGATCAATTAAATAAAGGGACTGGGCACAGAGACAAGCAAAGCAATGCATACATTTGAGCGAGACGGCTTAAAGACGTGACGTCAGATGGTATATAATCTGAGCGAGATGCAAATAGTAGTGACACTATTGAATGAGTTAAGTATATCACCACGAGCGCGACAAATTGTAGATAAGGAATGGTGGGAAATAAATGACATGACGTATTAAAAGTAAGTACAAGTATAAAATAATTTCAAATAATCGGACGTCTGAAACATAAAAGTAACTTGAAGCAGAGATTGGATCTCAAAATTGGAAATTTAAATCTCTTTTAGTATAGGAAGGTATAGGTGTATAGTATCTATAGGTACCACTTAATGATCTAGCTACAGAAGTTTTACTTCTAACACGTGTACGGTGCTACACGCGTATTTTTTTTTATGTATGTGCCCCGATTGAAACAAAAAGGAAACTTTAGAAAAAACCGACTTCCACAAACCCTATTGATTAGATTGAGTTTAATACAAACTGTAACCCCTTATCCCCCCCCCCCCTTGGGGAATTAATTCTGTCAAATCCCATATCAGTGCTACCCCACGCTACTAAGGAACCCCTGTACAAAGTTTCATGGCTCTAGGTGCACCGGTTTAGGCTATGCGTTGCCTGCCCGTCAGCCACGCATTGTATTTGTACCTAGTATTGAGCAGATCTGGTGGCCATATGTGGTCTTCATCAGCAGTTCCGCATCACAATATTATGCTTACCATGTGCATTTGCACGAGTTATTAAACATCGATAAAATGATGCTGAGAAATGTTTGAAATTTGAAATGAAATGAAATTTATTTCACACACACAAGAACAAGATAACAATAACTTATAGGAACATTTGGGTAGGTTGCAGTAGCTCATAAACATTCTTACAAAAAACAAAGCATACATAGCAAAACAAATAGGTACTTGTGTACTTAGTGAGTTGTTTTGGTGAGTAGATTAGTAAATATTTGATTAGTAAATAGTGAGTAAATATTTATAAGCTGTGATGTTGCGGCCTCCTTTTGTCAATTTCTTCTTTCTTTTTAACCGACTTCCCAAAGGAGGAGGTTTACAATTCGTCCGGATGTTTTTTTTTAAATTTTATGTATGTGCCCCGATAGCGCCTAAACGGATGGACCGATTTGGAAAATTATTTTTTTGTTTGAAAGGGTTTACCTTCCCATTGGTCCCATTGACACCAGGTCAGGATCTGATGATGGGATCCTGGAGAAATCGAGGAAACTCTTCAAATATTATAGGCAGACCTATAGAGATTTTTGTGTTTTTCATAATAACTCGTGCAAATGCATGCATGGTAAGCATAATATTGTGATGCGGAACTGCTGATGAAGACCACATATGGCCACCAGATCTGCTCAATACTAGGTACAGATACAATGCGTGGCTGACGGGCAGGCAACGCATAGCCTAAACCGGTGCACCTAGAGCCATGAAACTTTGTACAGGGGTTCCTTAGAAGCGTGGGGTAGCACTGATATGGGATTTGACAAAATTAATTCCCCAAGGGGGGGGGGGGGATAAGGGGTTACAGTTTGTATTAAACTCAATCTAATCAATAGGGTCTGTGGAAGTCGGTTTTTTCTAAAGTTTACTTTTTGTTTCAATTATTTGTTTCAAGGGAGTAACACGCAGTGACTTTGGTAAAGTTATTCATCTGTGATATAGGCACAGATTAATAAAGGGTATAGGTTAGAAAGAATGACGTCCTTATGCGCTTCGAGGCCTTAGTTGCCTATTTAGTTTAGTGCATGTTCCTTCCAAATCGCCCCCAATGTAATAAAATATTATAACTAGACATATCGAGCAAAACACCCTTTATCCCGCTAATATTAAAGTCAAGAATGGATAGTGGCTGCCGCATTCATATTCATATTCATAATGTTTATTGCACAGAAACTTAAAAAAAAATACAAGAAATATTTTACGCAAAGGCGAGATTTCCAACGGGTTCTTGGCAAGACAGGAATGTGAATGCATAAGGACAGTCCTAGTGCGCAATAAAACTACACAACAAACACGGAAATTACAGCATAAATATAAAATACAGTACTTATGTACTTATATAAACTTTATAAAATAACAATACACAGCATGAACAAATAAATATGAACTATATTAAATAAGCATAGACCTACATAAATATAAATACGTAAGAGACAGGAAATGCTCTTTTAATCTTTTTTTGAAAGTAAAAATGGATGGACTATCCCTAAACGGGATCTCCCCTTTTACATAACTTGTTAGGAAGCTCTGGTTAATGTAATTTGTTTTATAGTTCGTTGTTTTGGTTTGTGTGTCGGTCAATTATGGCGAGGGTAAGGGCTGCTTTTATCTAGGGCGAATATCGTATCGATCAAATTGTTGCAATGTTGCCTTTACACCTCGTAAGGGATGAGCCGAGACGGTTATCTGTTTTATTGCTAATTGGAAATAATGTAAGAAAGCATAGGTTGCTTCCAGAGGTACACAAATATTGTATTAATCCATTTTACTAACTGGGCCATAACAAAACAAAGCAAGTCTTAAGACCAACGGGTCTACGAGATTCAAAGTACACACAGTAAAACAATATTATCTTGTTTTGTCAACATTTATGGGTTAATTAATACAATAAGTGTTGGTCTGAATGGATCCGGGCCTGGCAGCCCCGCCTCACTGACTTGGTACCTATTGTGTATTGTTACATTGCATTTCGTATGATAAACACGATCAGTGGTCTCTTGATCCTCGCAGTGCGTATTGGCAATTCAATTCAATTCAATAAAAAAAAAATTGAGCATAAAATCATACATATTACTTATACAACGTCAATATAATATTAATATTTTTGTATACTACCGCCCGTTCGGAAGTTGTGGGCTTAGGGATGGAGCAAAGAAGGGCAAGAAACTCCCCCGTACCTTGGCTGGTACATACTTGTCTTTTAACACGATGAAACTCATAAACGAGATGATAAAAAGCTTTTAATGTAGAGAGAGACACTTCTTCAGGGAAACGTGGATGATCCGTCCGTGACATGTTGATTATGTATTTATATTTTTTGTTCTTGTAAACTTAAGAGAATCTTGATGAAGTTTATTTGTAGCAGGTACCAAGGCGAACACACCTCCAAAAATCCTTTCCAGCAAACTACAGTCGAGAATAGGGATGGAAAGGATATTGCTGAATTTGTTAAAACCTCAAAATACCTAATTAGTTTCCAAGAGGGATTGTGTTTCACCGACATTTTATCACGAAGCAGCCTCAACTGAAACTCGGATTAAAGATAAGCGATGAGATTTATAACTGTGCACAAGATTTATGAGTTCCATGAACAATGCACAAGTTTAGTGCTCCATCGTGTCTAGAAGAAACTCCACTTTGAAATATCGGGAAATGTAACAAACTCGCACCATTCCTCAGAACGCGAAGGAATAACATCGAGGAAAGCGTAAAGTTGGCGCAACGTGACTTCTGAAGTGTAGGTTGTTCGCAACGTGACTTCTGAAGTGTAGGTTGTTCGCAACGTGACTTCTGAAGTGTAGGTTGTTCGCAACGTGACGTCTGAAGTGTAGGTTGTTTGCAACGTGACTTCTGAAGTGTAGGTTGTTCGCAACGTGACTTCTGAAGTGTAGGTTGTTCGACAACAATTTAAACCAGCCATATTGATATGGCCAAATTTGATGATATGGCTACGACCCATACATATAAATGTTTGCAATATTGCATATATTTATCCTTGCACTTATAAACTTCCGGTACAGTTTGCACCCTTATCTACCGGCAATAAAGTTGGAAAGTAATTAGTCGTAACTTCAACCGATACTGCTGTTTGGCGAGCAATAAGCTTCACTGCATGCTATCAGCGCATCTAACTGCGGTTCATTCCTGGTATCATCTGCTGAAACCACCTTTGTGCCAATAGAGACCTTAATCCAAAACGTTTTACTTGTGTCACGAAGTTTGATTACCTATCTGGTACTAGCCTAGAGTTATCATTCGCTTCATTAATACTATGATATATATTGATGGTTTGTCGTGAATTAGTGCCCTTTAGGATCACAGATTTATTAATCTGTTAATTACCGTGCAAAACGGTGGACTTACTCTGAAATGCACGAGATATTACCTGCTTAGCATTAGAAACAAATGACTATCCTATGAGATAGGTGACTACTTTTAATTTCAAAATCGTTTCGTGTAACTCAGGGTTGCTTTTATACTATTAGGTATACTTCTATCTCAGCCTCTGCTTCCTAATTTTTGAAAGATACTTTCAAAGTTAGAAATAAAGTGGTGCTTTTCGCTGCGAGTTGAGAGCTACAGGAGAGCAGGACTATTGCTGAACGTTCATATATTACCTCTGGATGGCGTCGCGGCAACACCGTTCGATAGTAGAACCCAGATTCAGCTGTCTGCTGTCTAAGCCTATCAGTGGCTTTTCACTGCCTATAATGTATAATTTTGGGGAATGTCAATATAAAATGATTGATACGCCAAAGTAGCATTTTTATCTTAAAAACGCCAATGTGCCAGCCAACAGTTTTACTGAAATGGACTTATATTTGAAAATATTCTATTAGTAGACCAAAATTAGACCTATGCGACAGAAGAAAAACAGCGGTAGACTATCGACAAAGCAGTGACGTTGCACAAGTAATAGAATCCAGGACTAGGCTAGCAGCAGTCCGAGCCAGGCTCACATCCCCACAGCCACCCGTATATCAGCTCCACAGAGATACTGTGCCGCCATTGTACTCAACCGGAAAATATAGCGCCGCCATTGTTCGGGCAACAATTAAAGCTACCCACTTCCGGTCGTAAGATATAGGAGATTGCTGAACAAAGAACTAGCCTTGACCAGTTCCGTATAGCAGTTAATATACCAAGTAATGTGGATGAATGTGGGGAATTTAATGAAACTCCATTTAATAGCGGCACCAAATCTATTCTAAATTCAAAATATATTAAAGCTTCTATGCACAATCTTTGTTTGTTTGTTTATTTGGGAACTGAGTCCACAGCTCGATATGCATTATTATAACTAAAAAATATGATTGAACAAAGGCCAATTAAGGACTCTTATTTTGTGACCTTATCAAGAAAATGTGTAAAAATAATCAATTATTAAAAATAGGCTGTTGTAAGCAGTTATGAAATTAATACATTATTAATATTTTGGAATGTCATATTATACATGTCCAACGGTAAATGGAAGTACCGTTTAATAACCTACGTGTGTGTGTGTCCATAAATAATAACCGGCCAAGTGCGAGTCGGACTCGCGCGCGAAGGGTACCATTATCTATAGAAAACCACAAAAAAATATTGTATGGGAGCCCCTCCTAAATATTAATTTAATTTTAATTTAATTATTTATTTTTTAAGAAAATAATATACTCAATATATTGTGAACATTTTAAGCGTCTACCTGCTACCATTATCAATATCGAGCAAAAATGAGCAAAAAAATCACGTTTGTTGTATGGGAGCCCCCCTTAATATTAAATTTCTTTTGATTTTTAGTATTTGTTGTTATAACGGCAACAGAAATAATCATCTGTGAAAATTACACGGTTCATGAGATACAGCCTGGTGACAGACAGACGGACGGACGGACGGACAGACAGCGAAGTCTCAGTAATAGGGTCCCGTTTGGCACCCTTCGGGTACGGAACCCTAAAAATGTACAATTGAGTGGTAATAGTAGGTTTCCGGCTACTGAGAAGTTTATTTGATTGACATATTTATTGACAGGGGAATTTAATGAAATTGTCTTACATTTAAGACTATATTAATAAAATTTGAACCGTAGAACTTAATATCATTTGTGATAGTTGATTGATTTAAAATACCTACATCATATGACTTAAATTATCTACTAACTATAGAAATAAGTAACTATCATTCTTAAAATGCTATAAGTAACTATCATTATTATTGGCGTAATATACATACATATAATAATGTTAATTGCATAAAACACTCAAAGCTGTAAAAAAATGCTAAATAAATAAATAATACATTTCAATGCAATCGATTTCACAGCACCTGAAACCAACATAATGAAAAACTCTATTAAATCGGGGTGAATCCATAAATATTAAATTTTATTTAGATGCAAAATCCTGCGGATTTCAGGTTAAAAGAAACGGAAAAAATCGTAAAAAGAATCCGGAAAAATAGAGTTTGCGTTGACAACAAAGCGACGGCCGGCGGCGGCGGCGGCAAAAAATGCTGTTATGAAGCTCAGTTGACTGCCTCCGAACACGTACAGAGTTTCATAATGTACCAACGACCTGGAACAAAGAAATCGCTCCCCGGTCGCCACTTTCTGTTATTGGGATAAAATCAATACTTCGTCTACATAATAATAGCTCCGTCTGGTATCAAGATAAAATCTCATTCGCGAACAATACTTGGTGACTTTCCTGTTTGTTGGCGGGCGTGGACCTACATCCGGTACACTTCGGGGCACGCAAAGTTGAGACGACATTATATGATCGGCGTTGGATCTACCTTGCGGATATTGCCAAGTTCCGATGCCGGGGCGCCGGCAGGAAGGGTTGTACCGACAACTTTTCACTTAGCTTCGTTCCTTCCCCTTATTCTATTTGGGCTAACTGCCGCCCCCGCAATGCCAACCTCATCACCGCCGTCGCCCGCGGCTATTAGCTGCTGCAAGCGCCGATACTTTGTCGACGACTCGACAGTAATAAACCACGCGGCTCGTTGTAGCGGAAGTAAATACAATTAATTTGGCTCCGCTGTGAGCGAGCGATGCGTCCGGGCTTCGGTTAATGCGAGAAGTTTTGTTCGACTCTGATAAGCCGATAATGTTCAATGGATTGTGAAACGTTCCAATGGAGTCAGTGGCATAAAGATAAATTTTCAAATAAGTCTCGCGCAATATTTAATCCTGTTACATCATGTGTTCTTATTTATAATTTGGACGACACGACACCAGGAATAAATAAATCATAATCCGAATTGAATCAATCTAAAAACCTTGTAAAAGGAGAAAGTTACACTGTTATTTATTACTTCAGATATTATATTCCCCGACTCTTGTCGTTTATTCTAGCACTCAAAATTAATTGTTCGTTCTTTGTTTAACAAGGTAACAATCGCGACACGCAATCGACATCGAGTGAAAGCAAATAAAAACATGACAAATGTTGGTGTGACCGCGGCGGGCGACGGGCAACCAGTGGCGGTGTCGTTTATCAATAACCGTTTACAAGTCGCTGTTCTATGTAATGGCGTAATTTGCGTTTATTCTGCGGCCATCGCTCAGCTTCGTTAATATTGATGAGCCCCCACGGGGGCCGCGCGGTCGACGAGATTCGCTCTTTTTAACCTCATCCTATGAATACATTATCCGGGGCAAAAAGCTTTAAAAATAATGCCTTCACCACCGAAGCGAGACGCTACTGCTTCATTCGGTAATTTATGATTCTTTTGATGACGACGTGTCTTGCTACTGAAAGGGGCATCGACCATTAACCTTTTTATCAACGCATCTAAAAGTTAATAAAATGTTTATTTTGCAACAGAATACTTAATTTACCTTCTGAGAAGGTTTTCTTTTATTTATCTCCGTGGGGTTTCATGGCTCATGTTGATAATTCAGATTTAAGACAAACTCAACTCTACAGACTCTTGTATCGTAACTTCCTATTAGAGATATTTTGAGCTTTTTAGCAAAAACTCACAGTCACAATACATAAAAAACACCAAAAACATAGGAAATTCAACAAGATTATGTGCTTAATTCAATATGTTCCAAAAATTATTTCTCAATTAGCCGAGATGTTGTATTCCCTGACACTTGACCCCCGCTTGGTTGTGACTGGTATATTCTAAAAGCAATTTACACTTTTATGGTCGTTTTTATATTGAAATTCGGCGCAAATTGGTATATTTGCCTGTCAATAGAACGACGTCGTTTGGACTCGTCAATAATGGTAATGATCAACCGAACGTGCACCCTCAAGCGTGACGGTTCGTTAATAGGCTCCGAATAAGCACAAACATTTCATATAATCGAGTAGCGTTGATATGGGCTTTATTATTTTGTTCATAAGGATCATTGATAACTGGTTACGTCAACGTATAAGTTCGTGATGTTTCTGGTTACCTCGCTGTCTCATTTTACGTACTCAGCTATTTGGAGATTTATTACAATAATTTGATTGTCAATTTGTTTATGACAGTAAAAAATATAGCGTAACGCCTTCCCACACGGTATGCGAGTGCATTGTAATTCAACATACGGTTTCTGGGTATAACCAGTGTAGCTTGGAGTATTAAATGTATTGTAAAACCGTAATTTGCTATAGATATGTATTATTATGTATGTACGGTCGCCTGCGCCTAAAAGTGTACAAGCAGTTTATGCGAGATTCACTCGTTAATATGACCTGCCCGTATACTTTTAGATGCAGGCGACCGTACCTGATTGCACCACGATGTTTCTTTTCCCTTCAAAGCATCTAACAAATGCCTCGTAATAAAGATGCTACAAAGTGTAATACAACAATTACCTGTTAGTAGAGCAATTCCCCCCCCCCCCCCTGTTCGACTTCATAAAGTTTTGTTTCCTCTCCGCATGCCCATCTCTGCTCCATGAGATTCATCTTCTAATAAATTGTCGGCAATAAAGTCGGTTTGTTACTTCTCCGGGCAGAGTTTCATGAGGCCCCGAAAAAATATATCGTTTATGAAGTCATAAAACATGTTCATTGTGCAGGAGATAAGATATACGAACAAGTCTTAACAAAGGAGGTTTTCGTAAGAAAGAATATTAGAATCCAGACAAGGATGCTTTGATATTTACGCAGCAGCTCTAAATATAAACCAGCATTTAGGCACCGAGGACTTCTCGACTGGGTATTCTCCATGAGTGGACACCGCACCACTCAGCTTTACAACCCGATAGCGCCTAAACGGATGGACCGATTTGGAAAATTATTTTTTTGTTTGAAAGGGTTTACCTTCCCATTGGTCCCATTGACACCAGGTCAGGATCTGATGATGGGATCCTGGAGAAATCGAGGGAACTCTATAAATATTATAGGCAGACCTATAGTGATTTTTGTGTTTTTCATAATAACTCGTGCAAATGCACATGGTAAGCATAATATTGTGATGCGGAACTGCTGATGAAGACCACATATGGCCACCAGATCTGCTCATTACTAGGTACAAATACAATGCGTGGCTGACGGGCAGGCAACGCATAGCCTAAACCGGTGGACCTAGAGCCATGGAAGTTTGTACAGGGGTTCCTTAGTAGCGTGTGGTAGCACTGATATGGGATTTGACAAAATTAATTCCCCAAGGGGGGGGGGGATAAGGGGTTATAGTTTGTATTGAACTCATTCTAATCAAATAGCGGTTTTTTCTAAAGTTTACTTTTTGTTTCAATTATAATATTCTCTGTCCATCCTGGGTTTGCTGGAAGAGATCTCTTTTTAGAGATAAGCTTGCCTTTATACATTCCTTCTCTGTATCTTTTTGTGTTTTGTCTTTTATGTGCAATAAATATATACGACTTTCTTTAAACTGATTTGTGAGTTTAGTTATGGTGTGCAAGAAACAAAATTAAATATGTATATTCCGTGCTATTTATTGTCTTGTTAATACGGTTGCCATGATATTTCCATAGTCTTTCAGAATATACGAAACAAATATAAATATATCGACGCGCCCTTTTCCCATGTGGAGTGACACAGGCATAGAGGAAAATCTGCTTATTTCCGCTTTGTGGACCGATGTATCTGTCCTCAGTAAATGAATTAATTCAAACTAAACTCTTTCCTAATCCTATCCCAAGGATATTATGGGAGCGTGCACGCCACGGTCGCTACACACTGCACACAACATAACATAGCGTCACGCATCGCACGTCATCCCGAACCCTAAACCCACAACTTGCGAACGGGCTAAGCAATCTGTATGATTTTATGGTCAATAAAAAATACTTTGACTTTGACTTTGACGGATTGATTGATTTGATTTTAAAAGGTCTTTATTATCTATCACAATAACATTTGACACATACATTGGGATGGCAGAGCCGCAACTGTGCCCACTTTTAGCCAGTACATATTCCAATACTCCGTTTTGCGTGACATGGGGCTAGCCTATCGCCGCAGCTATGGAGTGATGAAGGTTTCTTCACAATGTTGTCCATCACTGTTAGGATGTCCGTATAACGAACATAAGATTAATCACTTATTTCATTAGTACATGGACTGCATCGGGATTTAAACATGCATCTCCTGCGTAAGAGGCTAGCGTTACTCCCACGAGACCATGGCAATCCCGAGCGTGTCAAGATTTGACCGCATCGCACATCGTACTCGGTTGTCTACTAGGGCATCGCACGATCTTCTCTAATCCAATGCAAGCGGCTTGCGGAGGATGCCCGGAGTTACATCTTTGACGATACTAGCTCGGAACTCAAGGGTCATTGGAAAGTGTGAGGGTACACTCAGAATATATAGGACTGGAAGCGCCTCCCGAATGGTTACACGCGCTGAAAGACTTGTTGCTGGGGCCGAGGTAGTCCATAGAACTACTTATCTCGAAACTAGAATTACTTATCTCGTAGTTAATAGGTAAACATTGGTAATGGCAATAAAACATATTTGACAGTAGCCATCTTAGACTAGACAGACTTATTAATTCGAGGGTACGATAGATATTAATTATCGTACCAATAAACGCACACATAAATATACAAGTAATAGGCAACATTTAAATATGATTGTTTTAGAGACACGAACATACCTTGACTACCTCTATAGCGATGCGGTTGCGCATCTGCCTACCACGCGAGAGGTCCCGAGATCGAATCCCGGCTGGGGACAAAAAAAAATACCCCCAGGTCTTGGATGTTTACACGTTTGTGATGTCGCTGTTTCTGGTTCCCACGACACAGGGTATCCTAGTTGACTAAGTAATATGTATGATTTTATGGTCAATAAAAATTTTGAACTGAACTGAACTTGAACCTAGTGTGGGGACAGAAGCAATTTATATGCCTGTATGTAAATGTTTATATTTGTTTGTTCATTACGCCTACAGGCTCAAGATCTGGAGTGATTGATAACACTTGTGCTTTGATACAGATAACCGCAAGGATGGCGTCTCCAATCTAAAACCTCTTTATCCTTCAGACAGTCCAATCAGAGAAAGACAGCACAATTATCTACGAGAATCGAAGTACAACTCGTCCACGTTAAATATGCACTTTGCTGCACTGCTATATCCTTAGAACCGCCGTAATTACGTCACGAGTCCAGTTGCACAGATATTGCGGACGTGTTGTACTGCAGTTTTGGTTACTGTCCTTTAGTACTGGGTCGAGGCAATCTGAGGAGCAACCAACGAAACAATCCTGTTACACCGGGACCACAACATGTCCCTGAGGTTTGGGGACAGCATAATACGGCCTTTGTTTGGACTCTGGTTTTGGTATCTGTGTTTCTTGTGGTGAAATAAATAATTGGCCAAGTGCGTGTCGGACTCCCACACGGAGGGTTTCGCACCATCGAGCGTACCATAAAAGTACATAAAATAATGTTTCTTCTATGGGGACACCTCTATTTTTTCAATATTTCTAGTATTTCAGTATTTGTTGCTTTAGTGGCAAAAGATATACACATTCTGTAGAAATTTCAACTCTCTACCTATTACGGTTAGACTTAGAGCATAGTTGACATAGAGTCCACTGACGGACGGACGGACATACGGACAGACGGACAGTCGTACAGCGGAGGCTTAGTAACAGGACCCCCTTTTGGCCCTTCGGGTACGAAACCCTAGAAAAGGCAGGTTTCTGGCTCATCGCCTGACATTATTCTCAGTAATTTTTATACATATTTATACATATTCAAGAGGACGCTTCCGCGCCAAACATTAATATTAAACAGAGGGTAATGAGGAGTAATATAAAGTAAGAAACTGCTCGGAGAAAAACAAAAAATAAAAGAGACATGGAGACGTTAAACATAACTATGCAGTCATCTAGAAGACTGCCTTGCTTTTTATAAAAAATACGCCTTATCGAAAATATTTCCATCATATGGGTAAAGCTTCTAATGAAACTGTTACCAAATTGAAACTGAAATACTGTGATACTCGTAAGGCAGTAGTCTAATATACATGTTACTAAGACTGTATTCACAATGAGCTAAAACTCAAAATCACGCAATTATCGCTACTCCAGAAAGCGAATGGCGCGAGCCATGTGCAACGATATGCACTCTTTAAAGCCACCATAACTCAATTGAACAGTGGGATAGACCTCCTATTCCTCTTTTCCTCTAATAAGATATGTGTAAACGAGATGCTAATCCCACTCTTCAAATGGACCAAGCTACCGAAGTCCACATGTGGGATGCGGGATGACACACGCCACTCTGTATTCCGTTCGTCGCCGCCGCCGCCGCGCCGCCGCCGCCGCCGGACAGTCTGTATACTCTACATTATTTTCAGCGAGGGGTACTTCTGATAGCTAAAAAGCCATAAATACATCTCTGCAACGATGTTTGCTTGCGGTGACAGGTGGAACTAACGCTTTTTGAGAGATTCGTTGAATAAAGATGCGTAAAACTGGCGCCCCTGTAAACGTCACTCACGCACCAAAAGATCATTGGAAAACTAATTATGAGATTGAACCAGTGGTCGAAAGCTATCGCATACGCATATATTCAAGCTGAAGTTTTAATTGATGGTGAGAAGAGGAAAGATGCACATTAAATAACAATACCAGAAGTACAAAAATATTGTTTGTAACATCAATATGTTGAATATTGTTCAATGCGGAACTGAGTACATACAAATGACGACAGACAGATTAACATGGATAAACCATTCCTCAACTTAGATGAAAATAAAACCTCATCTTGTTGAAGTATCCTATTAGGCAGCCGGCGGCGGCGGCAGTATTATGTAAATCTGGGCCCATAACGTTTACTCTGAGCCTCGCGAGTGCTCCGGACAGTGTGGGAGCTATCTGGGCCTTGAGTCGCCTACTGAATTGCTGGCATTATATTCCGGTTTGTTTGTAGCCGGCGCGGCGGGCGGCGGCGGCGCGTCTCGGTACCGTCGACAAAGCAAAACATTTTGCGCCTCGCTATTAGATAGCTCTCCAGTAGGTACGCGATTCCCGGCACTCTAGCTGTAAGTCGTGTAGACTGGTCAGATACAGTGCGTCCGCGGTCTGGTGGGCACACGCTCGCCTGGCACGCCGAAACAACGAAGCAAAAAAGTGATATGGCCTCAATCTTTCTAGATTTGCCTGAGACCGAGAGATAATTATGTACATACTTAATCAAATCAAATCAAATCAAATTGTAAAGTGTGTCAGTAATGCTGTAATGAAAACACAAGCTTTTGGCGTTGCGGACGAAAATGTTTGGTCTAATCTTTATGTGGATCGAATGGAGTGGAAGAGCGGGAGAGCGGGAGAGAAGCCTTTGCCCAGCAGTGGGATATTACAGGCTAATAATAATAATAATATTCTTTATGTTGTTATGTTTGTCTGTACTGATGTTTTGTGTATTAATAAATAAATAAATAAATAAATAAATAATTAGACCTGATGGTGGGGATGTGCTTTACATTTTGAACAGGTTTATGAGAATTACTTACATTTATACAATGTTACATAAACTTACTTACAAGTTCAAAACCATTGTTCAGGCGGTTCATTGAGATGAGACGGGTCAATAAAATATGTGTCAGATGGTTCATTATCATTATTTTGGAACGAGCGACAGAGATCACGCATAAACCACGTAAGATAGTTTAAAAAAAAAACATTTTTGTAACATGGATAATAAAGAAAAGAAAAAAGATACCTTTTACTTACAAAACTGTAACAAGGATTGTGGATGTTTACAGTCTTCCAACGATCTTTTGGCACTTGAGGGAGGTTTACAGGGGGCGCTAGTCTACGCAACTTAACGCAACGAACCTGTCAGTTAGTTCCAACTGTCACCGCAACCCAAAATATAGTTGGAAAGCTGATACGAGTAATGAAGTTCGTTGTATGTGCTTGTACTAGGGTCATAACAGTAGGTGGCAGCAGCAAAGAGTTCACACATTGCGTAAGCATTCCCTGATCCGGCTATATTGGCTTCTCGAGGCGAGGAAGATCAACCTTTCCCCCACCCTTTAATCACCCCCCATATAGAACCCATGAAACGTCGTACAGAAGTGAACCAACTCACGCTCCCGCATGCTGAACGCGAATGAAATGAAGATAAGCATTCGGTTTTCATAATTTACTTCAGTAATCATTTATTCATTTATTAGTATTACTGTTACAGTTTATTTATTTTATTTATTTATTTATTTATTTATTTACATTATTAATTTGTGTCATTACAGCGAATGCCAAGTCGGCACAAATATACAAAATTCAATTATAATTCAATATTTTCTGATTAAATTACAATAACAATAATACAGGTAACAAATTCATTCAATAATAAAAGTGCAATACAGTAGTAGATCATAATTTCATAAAATAGAGGAACAACACAGTCATACAATCACCTCACAGAACACACACACATCCTCTCGTTTAATCCCTCCCTCCATGCATCCCCAAACACATCATACTGCGGTGCTGCAGCCAACAGTGCGTTGTGGCTGTCCCTCGCCCGAACCAGCGGAGACTGCCGGCGCGCCACCGTGCGGTGCGTGCCGCCCGCTAGCAGCTGGTGCCTGCGCGCGCGTAGGTAGTTGTCAGACACGTAGAGCGCGCATACGGCACTGACAAGCGCTGCGCAGTCACTGTCGCCTCGCAACAATCGACACGCAGTCAGAAGCTGTTCGGTGTTACGTCTCACCTCTAGTGAGTTAAATCCAAGCATACCTAATATAAAAGCAGATGGATAAAGGTAGGGGTAGTATCCAAATTTCCTTTTATATAGGTATCTAAGAAAAGCTTTGTGTACCTTCTCGAGCATAAGGACGTATGAGCTTTCGTGCGGATTCCCAACAACCGAGCTAGACTCAAGTTTGGTTCTCACTAGGGCCGTGTAAAGAAGCTGGACCACACCCAGATTATGGAATCCCAGATATCACAAACCCTAATGTTTTGAAGCATTCCTTAGCCAAAGTGCTCATGTGCTCATGGAATGTAAGTTTAGGGTCGAAAGTAACACCGAGGTCCTTCATCGAATACACTCGAGTCAAAGACTCCGTGCCGAGTGTATACGTCACGCTAATAGGCCGTGGAGACAGTTACAGTACAGTTATAATTAAATAGGAACAGAACAACAATAACAACAAAGCGTCACAATTTTTCCCATACGGAGTGACAAATGTGCCCGCTTTTAGCCAGTCAATACTTCATGCGTGACAGGGGGCTAGCCCATCGCCTCAGCTATGGAGTAATGAAGGTTTCCTCTCGATGTTTTCCGTCACTATTAGAACGTCCAGATAATGTACCTACTTAAGATACGTTACCAGCCCAGTAAACCCTGTAACGGTTACCTACTTATCTCATTAATTACATGGTCGGCACCGGGATTCGAACTTGCATCTCCTGCGTGAGACGCAAGCGTGAAACCCACTAGACCACTCATCTCTCTTCTTTTTGAGAAACGGAAAAGTTTACAAGAGGAGATGCTGTTGCCGTAAACAAGTCACAAATATATATTGTACCACCCACAAGATATCTTTAAATATAAGTAAACAGACTTTCAGGTTTAGAACGATTCAAAGTTTCCATCGTGAATCAACCTATCAACACCACGACGCCCGCCGCAACAAAATTACTTAACGAAAAGTCTAAAAGTGGTATTTTATTAGCGGCCCACAATAGCGAAAGGGAAACATTTTCTTCCGGGAAAACGGGGTCAGAAATAACTCGTGGCCTCGACTCCCGAGCCAAAGGCCGCGGATTAGTAATATCCATGCTACAATACTCTTCATTTTATAATTATTCCCCCTCCCCCCCCTTATTTTGCCCCTTTCTCGTCGGCCGGCGGCGGCGGATGGCCACAGCGGGGGTGAGGTAGCGGGCGGGGGAGCCGCACGTGAGAGGAATAGAGTTGGTTCACTCTCGTTCCGGATTTGCTGTTTTTGGCGATTCTATACATTGCGGTGGATCACTGATATTGACACATTCGTGTAAAAATGTAGAAGATCTGGGTTTTGAATCAATATCGAAGTATTTTCAAAACGTAATTTTATTCGTGTATATGTCGGCGGCTTTTCGTAGAATTGGGCACATCATGATGAAACGTGAAATATCATGAAACGATAAACACTGCGGTAGCTTCGGTGAAGACTAAAGGAGGCGTGTGCAGCGAAGCCCCCGAATAGTCTTCGTGTTCGTTTGACATGTATTACACAAAAAACATCACTATAGTGCTGAATAAAAATGTTTTTAAAAAGCCATGTTTTCGTTAAAACTTGCCACATCATGATGTGCCCAGTAATTGCTTGAGCATATCATGAAATGGCGGGGCACATCATGATGTGCCCGATTCTACGATCGGCTGCCGACATACATTCAGCTAAGTTTTATCTAGTTTTTTATCGAAAATGTAATTTTATCGATAATATAGTACATATCGATTACTTATGGGATCAAACTAGAAGGCAACTAACAATGACATTGATTTTCTACACAAAATAGAAATGTCAGTTGTCTCGACTCTCGACACTATTGCTAACTCACATTTTTCCTTTTCGACCTAAGATAAAGATATATGTAGTAGATGTTCAACTTGCTCTCATTTTTGAAACCTCCGTCTAATGATTTTGTTGTTATACATTACTCTTTCCCCGCCTCGAGGTCGACTGGTTTGTCGACGTCTCGCGACACGTCTCGACCTTGTCTCTCAAGTCATCACGACGACACTTCAATTGAGTTCACTCAAATTCAGTTCCTCTTCCAAACAATCGGTTCTTTCTCCGCCAATTATTTAAGAAATGTGTTTATCAATTGCAACCAGTTCCCGCTTACAGTGACTACTGGAAGGGGCATACACGAAGCTAATAAAAGGCGACTCAAGTTTGAAACGCTTAATTAAGCGACTGTGATCCATTTCGAACTGGTTTGCTACTACTTATCCTGACAAGGTCATGGCCATGTAGGGTGGAGCGCTGGAGAGATGAATCAAGACTCAAGTATGACTGAATATCTATTAAGGAAAGAAAGGTATCTAATGAAACTAATCTAGGTTACACTACACATGGTCTACACTACACTACCCGAGTAGCATGGACACGGTACTACGCGACTTGCGTTACCACCAAATTCATATTATTGCGTGTGAGAGCAACAACGAATTTGTATGCCAAAGAATTCCTCCGAGCCGAAAAACGACGAGTAGGATACGCATAAAACCGAGTCACCTTCGAATAGCCTGAGTATACGGATTGCTTTATTTTCAGATCCGAAACCTGAGTTTTATTTTTTCCACAGCGTCATTAAAGTTTTCAACTCCGTGCGGTCACCATGTGGACGCAACTCAAAACGCCCTGGGAGTCAAGCAAAAAATCGAGTATGGTGTGTCGACTACATTGTGTCTCCCATTGTTCCGGCGTTCAACGTGTTTAATAATACCAACGATTTATCAACATATGATCAGCTCTAACCTTTATTGAGAGATTTTGTGAATCTTCACCACCGCAACAAGAATTTGGTATTCCTCGCAGTTGCAGAACCAGCTCAGAGCGATGTGTGCACTCGAATGCGGGATTACTCCTCCCTCCTTCGTCTTGAGCCGGATCTCCCGAGATCCAGCGAGATCCAGCGAGATCCGGCGAGATCCGGGCCGAGATTAAGACGAAAGTTATTAGAAACCGTTACGAGACTGAGATAAGATCCTTATTTACTTTGAGAGATCCCTTTCTGTGTTCGTAGCGGGTCCGTGCTTACGCGAGCGCGGGTCTCACTCGCAATACTCGCTGAAGTGCAATTAATGTAGAGTTCTAAATGTTTCAGATTCATTATTTTATTCGGTATACTAGATTTGAATCTGTACCTTGATTCCTCATGACCTAAGGCTGGACAGAAAGAACGCGAGTTAGGACTTCTGACTGTTGAATCTAAATCATCTTCAGAAGAACCAAAATCATTGCATATGTTGGATAAGTTGGGTGGTGTATGGCCGACACGTCTAAGGTCGCGCAGTAAATGGGGTTACAGTATTATTGTAAGAAAACTCTCAAGAACTCGTAACGTCGGACTGTGGAGCAATAACCTGGTACGTTGGAAACGATTCTTTATCTCATGCTCCACAAGAACTTTAATCGGACTTGACGGGTTTGGTCTAGCTGCCCACTGTACTTGGTTCTGAAACAAGGCTAACTTTGACTTTGCGAAGTCAATGTGTAATTATGTTTTGTGTTCAACACCTTTGTAGGAAACTTTACTTTGTAACCGTTGGTATTGTATTGTGGCTGAGCGTATACTTGGTAACGGCTTAAAGTTTTATCAAACGATGAGTTAGTCACTTGTCACTGTTTGTGTTTCCTCGTTTTATTTACCTGAAGTCGTTGTTTTTTGCCATTCATGACATCCTAGTATGGGGACAAAGGCAATGTTTGTTTTTATGTTTACGAAGGGCTTATCACAAACACTTGCTTTGTCTCTCACAACACGTGCTATGTATTGTGTCTCTCTCGGGACCCGCGACATCACCGACGCGTCGTTAACCCGAATGACCCAAAGGAAATGTCTTTTTATTTTCACTCCTTTAGCGTCTTTTGTCACCTACTAGTTTCTGACTGTGCTCCATACACAAAGCTTTTCGCGATCTCAACTTGGTCTTCAAAATTGATTCTTTGGGCATTTCCTCATTTTATTTTAATTTAAACCCTAATAAGAAACCCAAATAGAAATAATAAAACCAATCAGGACATTTTAGAAATACAGTAAGACTTAGATAAGATGATGAGGTGGGACGCCAGCTGAACACAGGCAGGTGAATGGTCATCTATTGTGATGTGGTATAAATATGAGTGTGTGTACAAGGTGTGTCTGGAGGTTAAACCCCAGACGTTAGAAACAGAACTTCATTTGACGTCTGGGGGTAGACCACTCAGCAAATGCACGATACTTAAGTAATATAATAATAATGCTTTCAAAATTTACTTTGACGGGACCTGTTATTTTCTTTGCAGACTTAATAACTTTGGCAATGATGGCGTTAACACGAACTCAACATAATGTTATTAGTAAGAATATTAGTTAAGTGATGTAGTTACGTCAATGGTAGTTTTGACATGTATTGATTTTAACCTTTTTTTATAAGTGAAATAAGGTAACTAACGTAACAAACCGCTCTCAACCCCGAGTGTTATCGCAGCTAGCTAGGCATATCAGAATGTCAGAA
Source organism: Argyresthia albistria (assembly GCA_963457715.1). Classification (NCBI taxonomy): domain Eukaryota; kingdom Metazoa; phylum Arthropoda; class Insecta; order Lepidoptera; family Argyresthiidae; genus Argyresthia; species Argyresthia albistria. The sequence continues at coordinate 9,500 of OY735277.1, read as the reverse complement.
TCTCGTTAGAATTTAAAAAAAAACAACAGACACTAGTTACCACGAAATAGGTGCTTACCTTTCTTAAAAATGAATGGAGGCTCTGTTATATCCGGTAACACTATGTACCGATTTCTTAGGTCAGCAGAAAAGCCACATGCGGCGTAAAGCTCTGACGTCATGGTTGCATTATATAATAACCGGCCAAGTGCGAGTCGGACTCGCGCACGAAGGGTTCCGTGCCATTATCTATAAAAAACCGCAAAAAAAATGTATGGGAGCCCCCCCTAAATATTAATTTAATTTTAATTTAATTATTTATTTTTTAAGTAAATAATATACTTAATATATTGTGAACATTTTAAGCGTCTACCTGCTACCATTATCAATATCGAGCAAAAATGAGCAAAAAAATCACGTTTGTTGTATGGGAGCCCCCCTTAATATTAAATTTCTTTTGATTTTTAGTATTTGTTGTTATAGCGCCAACAGAAATACATCATCTGTGAAAATTTCAACTGTCTAGCTACCACGGTTCATGAGATACAGCCTGGTGACAGACGGACGGACGGACGGACGGACGGACGGACAGACGGACAGCGAAGTCTCAGTAATAGGGTCCCGTTTGGCACCCTTCGGGTACGGAACCCTAAAAACCAATGTTTATCTAAACTCGAGTCTTAGCCGGTAATTATTGTAATATTGTCCATCCCGTCGCAAGTGAATTGATGTAACTGAAATATTCAGTATTTTTATGATTTGGAATTGTGTATTGCTAATAAAGTGTTTGTGTACCTATATCAGAGAGTTTTTTTCTTAAAACTCTAACGGGGACTGCCTCATAACATAACAGCTCGCAATCTACGCTACCGGTAGTAAGATCTATACTCTTACGTCTTTGAGTCTCACTTTGCTACGAGCCGTTATAGAACGAGTGCCTGTCACCTTCCAAGGCAAGATCGACAAGCGACGAGTGTCGTCAACAAACTCTCGTTACGATTGTAACGACGCGTAACGACGCGCCGCAAATCACGTCACTCGCGCGTCATTCCCGTAATGACGAATGCCGCCGTCACTCGCAGCGACAAATAACATTCGCGTATATTTGCGCGAACGGGAAAGCTTCGCCGAAAAACGCTTTTGTGGTTATACTTATGTTTATTGTTTGCTGGATGAGGCTGGTTGCTGAAACAATTTAAAGTAATTGTCAATCATTTGTTATCTTACATTGATGTGGAATTATTATGTGATTTTGCCACTCTGGTTTATTCCCATTGTTTATACGAAAGCTTATTTTAACGTCGTTAATAGACCTTTTACCTTACACTTGAACCTATCTAATTTGACTAGTGCAATCATAATCTTTACCGTAATTTTAGGAAGAACGATAACGTTATTTTAAAGTAATAAATGTCTTAGGCTAGATTTTACCAACAAAAAGTTATCCGGACAATTACTGTCCCGGTGATAACTTGTAACCCCAGGGGTATGATTCTCGCGCCTTCGATATACGGATATCAAGACCTATATTGACAGACTCCCATACGAAATCACTCGATATAGGTGTAGATATCGTATATCGAATGCGCGAGAATCATGCTCCAGGTCTTGGATGTTTACTTTGTGATGTCGCTGTTTCTGATTTCCACGACACAGGGTATCCTAGTGTGGGGCCAGAAGCAATTTAAAGTATGTAAATGTTTATGTTTATATTTATGTTTAACTTTTGCATAGACACCAGTGACACCTAGGTGAGGTGATCTGATCTAGGTGTCACTGGTGTCTATGAAAAAGTTACAAGTTATCCCCGGGATAGTTATTCTCCGGATAACTTTTTGTTGGTCGAATCCAGCCTAAATTGTAGATACACAAGCTTAGTTAGACACCAACTTAATTTATTTTCTGCTTAAATGTATTTCTCCGCGGCTGCAAACGTTGTTGCGAGTCTAGACACAGACATAATGTGGTTATCCGGGTCCGAGTGAACTTTTAAAACGTTGCCAAGTTTTTAAACTAACAAACTTATTCCTTTGTTCATTTGTTTGTTTGTTTGGTGGCGAGTTGTTGTTGTTGCGACGTGTCTATCTGAATTGTTTATTCGGGTAGCAAGACATTAATCATTTTGGTTTCGACAATTCCATTCGGGTAAAGTTGAATTGTTTTAAAACTCAACTATGTGAAAAAAAAAATGCTTGCAGAGAAGTGACTAATGGTTCTGTAGCAATTTTTATACAGTAAGCGAAATGGCTTTAAATAAATATCATAACACTTTTTCACGATTGTGTGCACCGCGCAAAAAATATTCGGCATAGTATATATAAGTAGATATAAATTTGACAGATGATGTGAAACGCAACTATTTAAAAATAACATTTTATTTAGAAAATTATGTATTGATGAATGATGACGTTAAGAAGTCATCGAATCTTAAAGAACAATACTGCCTGTCTGCATTAAAATCACAGCTGAAGAACCTAACTTAATGCGATGTACGACTAAATAATGAAGCAAACCTATGGATTTAGAAGAGAAACACCTGCAGTACGCTCGTGGAGCGTGGTCGGGATTAATCGACCGGAACTGAGCGAATATTTTTCACTCACTCCGCAATCGGAAACAAAACATAAAAAACATAAATGAAGCAATAAAATCTCGACTGTTCGCGCATCCATCTCAATAGCCGACCTGCGGCAGAACAATAAAGGTATCTCGTTGGATCTATGCAGCCTTGGTACCATCAGTCGTTTTCCACTTGCAATAAAGACCAAACCCTTCTTGTTGATATTTACTCAAATAAAGCGAGTAATGTGCTCATTATTTTGACAACCTTCCTTGAGCAAAGTTGACGTTGCCGCGGTACTTGGAGGAGCCAGACAAGGTACCGGCAATTTGCATTGTTTGAGTAAAGCACTATACAAGCCTTGGTCCGCAATGACTGCACTGCTGGCCGCGCTATGATGGCCTCGAGCTTAGCTTAGCTACGATCTCGGCCTATAAGATTGGTCAGCATTGCAGCCTTTGGTTGACCGCGCTATAAAAGGCCTCGACTTTCGGTCTCGGCCTATATTCTATCGTTTCCGTCGAAGATTGCAATGCTGACCACGCTGTATAGGCCTTGGGCTGCGCTTTCGGCCACCAACAGCGCGACCAGCAACGCAGTCATTACAGACCGCAGTAATGTACATTGTAACATTACCCGCAGAGTCCCAGATAATTAATAACAATAATATTATATTGTATTAGTAGGTATAATGAGTAAGAATATTTACATTCTTAGCTGCCATTAAAAATACCATTCTCTCAAAGTGTAATGCTGTACTTAAAACGATTAGGAGAATCTTATGTAGCAAAAACTCGTAGCCCGTAGCGCAGCGCTATCTCGCTCGTAGCAATTCCGTAGCGTGCTTCGCCGTTTCGTAGCATGTTAGTGCTATCGGACTATGTTTTCCTGGCGGTGCTCACTCTGGTTCTTGTACGTTTTTATCGAAATAATTTATTATTAAACATAAAATATAATGATGTAGCATATTCACGTTGCAAATAACATTGGAGTAAAACATGGAAGTTATATTTGGTATTAAGGGTCTTCTGGTAATGCATATTCTGTACCTACTTTGATGTAATAGGTCGGGTAAAAAGTAACTTACTTACGTAATCTTTGTATGGTTAATTGTATCTGGTTGGTTTTGATGTCATTAAAAAGGTTATATTTCAATAATTTATCACCAAGTTAAAAACTTAAAAAGTAAACTTTAGAAAAAACCGACTTCCACAAACCCTTTTTGATTAGATTGAGTTTAATACAAACTGTTACCCCTTATCCCCCCCCCCTTGGGGACCTAATTTTGTCAAATCCCATCTCAGTGCTACCCCACGCTACTGAGGAACCTCTGTACAAAGTTTCATATCTCTAGGTCCACCGGTTTAGGCTATGCGTTGCCTGCCCGTCAGCCACGCATTGTATTTGTACCTAGTATTGAGCAGTTCTGGTGGCCATATGTGGTCTTAATCAGCAGTTCCGCATCACAATATTATGCTTACCATGTGCATTTGCACGAGTTATTATGAAAAACACAAAAATCACTATAGGTCTGCCTATAATATTTGAAGAGTTCCCTCGATTTCTCCAGGATCCCATCATCAGATCCTGACCTGGTGTCAATGGGACCAATGGGAAGGTAAACCCTTTCAAACAAAAAAATATTTTTCCAAATCGGTCCATCCGTCTAGGCGCAATCGGAGCACATACATAAAAAACCGAACGACGAATTGTAAACTTTCTTTTTTGAAGTCAGTTATAAAATAAATATGAAGAATTGGCTGTATTTTCGAAAGAAAAAAGACAGCGTCGCTAAAGAAGTAATATCTTCAAATAAGATTTTGTAATTTCTGCGAAGAAAACCCAATATCTCAGATATTAGTTCATTGACCTTTCACTAATGGCCGCGGATCCCCGACACAATAACGTTACTTACTTTTTACGAGAAAAGATCAATTTTTCATAAACGGTACCTAATAAATGGAGCACAAAGGCTTCTGTAATATGATACATTTTGAATAATCGCTTGTTGCAAAAACAGATATCAACTCATGATCAAATCCTTAGTCCCCACTTCAAGACTATAGGTGAAATAACTGTTAAGGTGCCCGGTATTGCAAAAATTAGCAACTGGATTTGTGGTGGTTGAAATTTTCCCAAAATATAAAATAAATATGATAAAATAAAGTATATAATGGCGTAAACTGCAACGTGGCCCTTACGTCCGTCGCTGCGACAGAAAAGTGCAAAAATGTGTGTTTTTTACATTTTGAACAGAAATACATGGCATGTAAATGCAAAAATACTCGTCGAAGCGTCGAGTGATTCTAGAGCTGGCACCTACCTCGCCCAGCGCATTAGCCTGGCGATACAGCGAGGTGGTGCCAGAATGTTGGGCACCCTGCCGCTCGACGGCGGCGGTTACCTCGGGGATATTTTTATTTTATTGACCGAGCGAGCGAAGCGAGCGAAGCGTCTCTGTTTCAGGTTTGGGCAAAAATGCTTTCGTATGTCCGGTTGTTCTCCTCTACAGGTCGCATTTATGAACCGATTCTCGTGAAATTTTGTGAGCAGGTTGGAAAAATAAATAGAATTTTTTACTCGAGCCAGTTTATAGATTTTTTCAAAATGGCGGAGATATGGGGTTTTAAAATGTAAAAAAATCGCTACAACCCAAACGGCTCGATGGATATTAACAAATGAGGTGTCGTTGGATTCGTAAAGACCATGAGAGTGAAACAGACTATATAATTTTAGTAAAAAGTCAATAGGTTGTATTAAAGATCGCGAAATGTAGTTGAAAAAGTTATTGGTGCGGCTACTTTCATACTGCATGTACGTAACCAGGTACATTCATAAGTTTGTATGTGTTATTGAAAGAAAATTATTTGGGTTATTTTTTTTATGTGTGTAGCAGTTCAGCTTTCCCACCGACATACTCGCGAGGTCTACAGCTCACAGAGCCACTAGTTTAATTGTTTCTAGTCGCAAGTTAGGTTAAGTTGTACATATTGTATTGTACTTATTGTCAAACAGTAAATAATTTGGACACCACGATACAGGTTGGACCTAGTGTGGTGTTCACAGATAACACTTTTTTTGTACTAAGCTTTGGTAAATAAATAAACTTTTAAACTTTAAACTTTAAACTTATAGCATTATAAATTATAATGAACAATGATATCATTATTCTAAGTTTTATGAGCGCTAATGGGCAAGACCTTTGCATTACTCTAATAACGTACATTAATATTCGAGAATCAACCTCAAAAGAAAAAGATATATGCAAATTATAATGTTAAGTCAATATTACAATTTAATGTCCATCTGTGCAAAAGGAATTCTATAAAATCTTCATAAACGGTCATAATTATGTAAATGTTCAGTCCCAAGGTCCGGTGTTCAGAGACAAGCGCACACCGAACACAAAAGTGCAAATCAACACGGCGGCTGAATGGATTCTGATGAATATCCAGTAACTAAGCAATTCATCTCTCGAAGTTTCCGCTGTACATGTACACCAACGCTCGGGCTCTTGTTTTGATTAATTTCCGCGACTTATTTACAGCTCGAGATGTTATTTACGCATCTTGTTTCAGAAACTCACTAGTTTGTTTACTAACAACGTTTATAAAGATGTCTCTATACATATCATACTCAATATAGGTTGATAAAGTTGAAGTCATTGTGTCATCATAAGTTATCTTTATACATACTCAATATAGGTAGAGTTAAAAGAAAGGTATAGCTTTTTGTAGGCTGTTAATAATAATTAATAACTTTCATTGAATAAATTACGTAATCTGATATTTGCCGATAACAGTCTTTGGTAGAGATGGGCCGACTATGAGTTTGGCCGATAGAGCCGACTACCGACTAGCCGGCGGCGTCAGATATGGCCGACTAATCGGCCGACTACCGATCATTGCTTTTGATAGATTTTGGGTGATTTCGGTAATGTTTGTGATGCAAAGTGTACAGCTGCGTCGCTCACACTTGATATGCGATCGTTTTCATAGTAGGTTTTACAAGTTTTGCATAATGTTATTGTTGATTGATAATTTTATTTGAGTTGTGAAAGCTCTTTTCAGAAAATATTTCAGATCCTTATCGCGTAAATTTAAAGTTAATACTCAATATAGCGTTCAATCTCATTTAATTTTTATGCTAAAATGTATACAAATATGAATGAAATAAATAAGCCAACTATTCGGTGCTTTTGGCCGGCTAATTGCCGACTACGGAAGTGGCCGATCAGTCGGCTTTACCGACTAGTCGGCACTTCTCTAGTCTGTAGCCAAACTGTAGCCTTCTAGTGCACCCTATACATATACCATAATAATGAAAAAGTAGGCGACTTCGTTAGCACTCGTGTATGATATCCATTTCGCGTTACAAGGGGCTTACTATTCGCCGCAGCTCTAGAGGTATGTAGGTTTCCGCAGGATGATTTCCCTCACATGCCGTTCTTCTTAAACCAATAAACATGAACAAACATAAACATTTACATACAGGCAAATACATTGCTTCTGGCTGGTCCCACACTAGGATACCCTGTGTCGTGGGAACCAGAAACAGTGACATCACAAACATGTAAACATCCAAGACATTTTTAGTATCCCCAGCCGGAAATCGAACCCTGGACCTCTCGCATGGTAGGCAGAGACAAGACCGCTGCGCCACATAGGCACCAATATTTTAGTTAAGTTGAGTTATCTTTGTCCGCAGCTTCCCCTTCCTCCCTCGCGTCGTGGAGCAGCTCTCCGCGCCCCGCGCCGCCCCTCGACGAGGTCGTGCGAGATGCTCCCCTCTACCCCCCGCTACAAGGGCTAGAGTCGCTTGACTACTATGACCCCCCGCCGAACCCGCCCTACGAGACCAACCAACAAGCCAGTGACGACATACCCCCGGAGGCAGGAAGTGACGTCATAGTGACTCCGGAACAGGTCACGGGGGAAACAGAACAGGGAACTAACGTACAACATGAAATAAAAGAAGTAGCTGTTGACGATGACGTTAAAGATGACCTGGGTGATGACGTCATCGAAGAACGGAAGAAGAGAAGTGCTGAACAGGACTGGAATAAAACCAAGGTAGGAATCAAAACGACAGTTATCATAGTTGGGAGTCATGCTAGCTTTAGTCTCCGCGTTTACTGTGTTCACCCCCCCTGTCACAGATATTCTGCATTCCGCATCGAAATACTCAAAGCTAGAAAAGAGTCTATCTGAAATTGTCATAATAAGCAATCTGGCTCAAAACTCAGTGGAAATGCCTAATTACGGCTAATTATATCCATCGTCGGCTAAAAACACAGTCGTCTGCCAATCTCGGGGGAGGAAGCCAATGGGTTGGATCTATATTTGTAACCCGCAGCTATTTCTCAGCGTCCCCCACATGGCTGGAACGGCCTTCTTTGTTGCTGCCGTTCTCCTGTTCTCTTCTCCCTCTCCCCATTTTGCGGCATGGGGGGAAATATTGGAAATGTCGCACCCTTTTGGTAAAGCGGCACAAACAAACGATGCGATGCCTCATGATAGGTGGGTATTTGAGCCAAACTCCAAAGTATGCTCCCTTTTATGCCAAGCATGCGCGGACTGGTGTAATCCTGAGAAGTTCTCCGTTGACGAGACTTGATCCCCGTAGTAGAACAGTCCTTTATCCGCGCGAGTGATTCCATATAATATTAACTTGATCTAGTAATAATAATTTATTGTTCAAAATAATAAGGGTTAACAGATTCAAATTCCCTGCCTCCCAAAGTAGGAAAACCCTCATTCTCTTCTGCTCTGATTTGGTAGCAAAATGAAGTGTTGTTCCGTGTTGACCAGGCGTCATCAGGCCGCGTGCGCACCGGCGACACAATCCTCAACATCCGCGGCGCCGTACAAGACCACATCAGCGACGCGCGCGCGCCGCCCCGCCCCGCGCCCGCCCCGCCCGCGCCCGCCAGTCGCCTCGACACCGTCGTCATCAGGCCCGCCGCCGCTAGTTTGAGGCCGCCGCTCGAACCCGTCTACGGAGCGGCGAAGACCACGCAGGTACATGACACTCCAGTGCTATAGACGTCCATTGGACTACATCCAGGTACTAGGGTATCAGAAAATAGTTACTGGCTGGTTGCAGCCATGACCTGACTTATATTAACTCTCTACTCAACTGGAGCTCCGTGGTCTAGTAGGTTTTACGCTTGCTTCTCACGCAGGAGATGCAGGTTCCAGTCCCGCTGCTGACCATGTACCAATGAGATAACTAAAGTTTAGTAATTAATTATCGGGCATTTTCCGGCTACTATCGCTACTTGGTAGTATGTAGTAGCCGCGAAAACCCCTCCACCAACCCGCACTGAGCCGGCGTGGTGGAATAAGGCTCAATCTTACTTGTAGCCGGGTAAGGGCCTGTCCCCTCTCGGTGGGGACTTGGGCTACAATTACTTACCAGGGTATCATGAATCATCAAGACTTTGGTTTCTTTTCAGTGATCCACTGGAAATACAATCAGGTACTTGGAATATCAGGGAATATAAGGCGGTATGTTGACTTTTCACATTTGTTCCCCAGATTCCGCGCGACGACCGAGAATTGTTGGTGGAGGCGCACTCCCGCGCGCGCATAGTGTGTGATCTGCTAAACGTGACTGATATCAGGTGGTACAAGGACGGGGAGGTTAGTAGGCTCAGCATTGTTTTGAAAGAGAAATACATTCTGAACATGTTTGTTGACGCAACCTAGACATAATAGACACACCCAATACAAAAACAACAGGTAGATTTGATTATTCTGATAACCTCAAAGTAAGAAGCTCATCTTATAAGCACCACTGATGGTTCTTGATCTAGCTAGATTTTTCAACAATTTGGGGTCCAAATATAAAACTCGACTCAAAGCTTCTAATGTTACTGCTACGTTGTCGGGCCATATCGAGAGCTCGAGCTGCAAGAAACGAGTCAGATCAGATCTATCATCATCATCGCATACTCAGC